>JAHBCN010011110.1:0-7500 GCA_019359885.1 Listronotus oregonensis | reverse complement strand
TTTTTTTCAAAAAAAAAAATTTTTTGGGCCCCTTTTAAAAAAAAAAAAAATTTAAAAAAATTTAAAAAAAGGGTTTTAAAAAAAACCCCCTTTTCCCCAAACCCCTTTTTTTAAAAAAAAAAAAAAAAATTTTTGGGGAAAATTTTTTTTTAAAATTTTTTTAAAAAACCCCCTTTTTTTTTTAAAAAAACTTCCAAAAAAAAAAAATTTACTAAAGTTGCGTTCAATTACTTTAAGTCCTTTAGAACTACAGGGATCAGCAAGACGGAAACTAAAGACATTTACAACAAAGTTTGAAATTTAAAACCTTTAATATGGCTTGGGATATTTTAAATTATAAAATACGGACTAAAATATTATTTTTACTAGTTTATGTCTTATTTATACATTTTAAAATTTCCAAATAAAATGTATTACATATAAAATAATCTTTGGATTTAATTAAATCCCATTGATTTTAATTTAGTTATAGCTTATGTTGTGTATGACCAGTAAAGCATCAGAAAAATTGCAAAACAAAGTTTTCCAAAACGCTGTAGAAAATGAAGAAGAAATTTGGGTAAAAATTTGAAATGCTCTAAATCTCAATTAAAACTTTTTACTCAGAATAGAACAGTGTTAAAAAGTTTAAACTCCAAGAGCTGCACGTGACTGCAAAATTTTAATACGGTTATTCCGGTTAAAAAACTTTAAATATCTGAACGCAACATTCAATTAAACTTTATTAATGGTCTCAAATTTAAATTTTGTTCCGAATTTAAAACTTTTAAATTATATCGTATACTAGAATAAAAAATAATACTTTTAGATACTTTTAATATTAGTATAAAAAATATTTAGTTATAAATATCTAGGCTAGGCTAGATAATAAATAAATTGCTTTAATGTCTGCAATAATCATGCCTTTAAGAAAATTTGCATCGATATTTACTGATGATGAGAAATTTTAGTTACTGCCACTAGTGGCGGGTATATAGAATTTTAGATATATTTCATCAAAAACATTTACATAAAATAAGGGCCAAGTTCCTATTGAAAAATCTCCGAGATCTATAATAAGACCTATCCACAAGTTTATTCTTGTCTCTAAAATACATATCTGAGTACCTAACGATTATGTGTGTTGAACTTTTAATTCAACAGTCATCTTAACCAATTATGACCCCAGAAACTCAGGTTTATTTAAATTGCAAACTTTTAAAATATACTTGCGTCCAGAAAAACCCGGATATTAGGGCTAGCGCGCTTCTTGAGAGTGTTGACGCATGTCTAATATAATCTAACGAATTTGTCATGACCAAGCATTACATTTTAATGTGTGAAGTAATAATTTGGGGTCTTTTCTAATACGTCCCCGTATTTTCACGTCTGAAATTTAATTGGAGAAAATAAAAAGCCGCTTTAACTAACCAGAACTAACCATGACCGACTAGAACTTAGGGCTTTTGAATTTGTCTAAATTATTTGTAGAAGTTATGAACACAATTTTATAACGTATTAGAAAGAATCCTGGAAATATATAATTACATTTAAAAAAAAAATTATAACTTCTACCTCATCAAAAATTATAAAAATTTTGTTAATACCTAACTTCTATGTAGGGATAATTACGACAAATTCAAAAGCCTTCATTTTGGTCGGTCATGGTTAGTTCTGGTTAGTTAAAATTGCTTTATATTTTACCCAATTATATTTTAAACGTAAAAATGCGGAGACGTATTAGATAAGACCCATGATTTGTTTTTAACAACTTGTTAAGTTTATATTTTTGCTATTTTATTGTATTTTAAGCGGACTAAAATGGGTGATACTTTGCTGCCAACTTTTATTTGCCGTATTTGCAAGCAACATTATTATAAGCATGATAAGTCAAGTAACAAAAATTAATAATGTACGTATAATTTTTTAATATGCTATAACTAACTGCGCTCTAATAAATGTTTAACATTTATGGCATATTTTCCGTATTTTTAGTGTTTTTCAAATTTTGATACGCGCCATCTTAGATTAGCCCTTTTAAATTTTAAATTTTTTAAATTTCAACCCCAGATTCGTGATTGGTGACCATGAAAACCCCTAAGTAAAATTTTTCATCCATATTTCCCGGGTTTTAAGTGTTTTCTATTTTTATACCCGCCATTTTGGATCCGTCATCTTGGATTTAGTTTTTTCCAATTTTCCACCTTATGTTTGTAATTGGTGACCCAGAAAACCCCCGAATAATAATATTCAGGCCAAAATATCAAGAAAAAATAAGTTTTACCCAAAGACTCAAAATTTCAGTTGCCACTTTTTTAAATTGGGGCAGAATTAAGAAAAAAAATCTCAAAAAAGGGCTTAGAAAATCTTTTCCATATTTCATGAGCTTTTCATTAAAAAAATAAAATTGAAATTCGGTAAAGCTGAGCGTTCTGTAGCCATTTTTGAAACAGCTTAACTCGTATTATGCCACTGTGCGAGTCTCTGCATAATAAAGCATGTTTCATGTGTCAACACTGTCAAGAAGCTCGTCAGCCATAATATCCGAGGTTTCTTTAGACGCGAGTCTAAAATATCCCCTAAATATACGATATTACCGTCCCTGTTTCTTGGCGTGCCGTGTAAAAAAGTGCAGTTTTTAAAATTATTTCTATACTTGTGTCCTAAAATCTACTTACATACCAAATTTTAAGCTCTACTTCCTCAAAAATTTCCCCTTAATTTTAATAAGTCGAGTTAATGAGTGAGTCAGTCAGTAGTAAAACTGACGATTTTTGAAATCAAATATCTCAAAAACCACTTGACATAACTTTCTGAATTTTTGTACAGAATATAAGAATACTAATATCTACATATCAAATCTCATACTTTTATGTAAAACGATATCAAAGTTTTGATAGGGGAAAACACGCTGAAAGGTTGCCTGTATTTTACGGCCTTTGTCAGGCCGGAACTTGGCTTGCGCACAAGGTGTGCTAGATCCTAAAAATATGCTATTGAACAATAATTAAATCTTGAATAAGTCAAAGAAATTTTACATTTTGGTGAACTCAAAAAGTCATTATACATACTAGATGCTTTTAAAGATGTCTTAGAATACATACGTACTCAATGTTCTATTTATGTCATTCTGTCAGCAACCGGCTCCACAACTGGGGTACTACAATATAAGGACCCTCTAAAAATACAAAATTTAAACTAACAAATATTTTCAAAATTAAAAACTGTTTACCCGTTTATATTAACACAAGGACAAATCCCAAAATTAAAAAAAAACGTGTTTTTTAAGTAAATAAAGGAACAAACGTGATTCGTTTGCTTTTAGTTGTAAATAATACTCTTGTTTTTACATATACAATTCACATTGTTACTTTTAAAGTATTAAATTCGTAGACGTTTATTGCCCAGTGAACCGAAAATTATTTTTCAAGAATATCCAGTCTTCGATCATATTTTTTTAAATTTTACAATATCAGAGATAAATTATTTTCTTTTGTGTCACACACTTATGACTAGGGAACACTTTAGGAAAGGGACTTTAGCAAAAACTAAAAAGGAAATAAATATTTTAAAGTACAATTTAAAAAATGGACCCAATATCATTTCGTAACGAGCTTCAAAATTCTGGTAGGAACCATGGTTATTTTCAACTGAGAAAAACAGCTTTTTTAGTAGGGATGAGCGATATATCACTACTGGTGATTTTTTCGCCGTTATTGAAAAATCGCTGATAGCGAACGTGGACTAAAATCGCAAATAACGGCGATTAACATGCAATACAGCTAATCGCGTTGAGTGAAATAGAGCGAAATGCAACGTATTTTATTCCAAGGGTTCTCCTCACTCACCTCACTGATCTATGAAGTAGAATTACAGTTTTTTTTAAATAATATTTCACTTAGTTGTTCCACACAGTTAACAAAAAGGTGTATTTAAAGAAGTAAGTATTTTACTTTTTTATTTTTTCATAAAAAAAATAAGTTTTCCAGTCAGCAGCTCGAGTTTGACAATTTATGATCAGTACGATAGGAGGCACGTAAGTGAAATTAATATGCAGTAACAAAATAAGTCACTCGAGAGCGCTAATAGCCACAAATGATGAAAACACTATTTTGGCGTAGTGCAAAAAGTCGCGATCGCGATAACGCTTTTAAATCGCCGTTATTTAAAAATGGCCTTCACCAATAACGGCGTTATGCAAATATCGCTTAGCTCATGCCTATTGACTTTTCAACCAATGGAAAAAAAAATTTGTTTGGGTGTTTTTTTTGTTTGAAAATGAACAAATTATAGTTTTCTACAAGTACCATTACATGCAGTAAATAAACATGTTAATATTTTTTACCTTTATTTATTAATAAGTTAATAATTTACCTATTTAAAGTCAATTTCTACTTTTTAAATACTAATAGTTTAATTTTATTTGACAAGGGATCATTGGGATTAGTTTGGCAACTTAGATTTTTCGGTAACACCGCTTAATATAAGTTGTATGTTGTTCGGGCATTCAAATTATTATTTTCTATGTTTTAAAATTCGGTTCCTAGAGCCCCTATATCGTAATAGTTGTAGTACCGTGGTCGACAGTATTACCACTGTCAAAGGATATTCTAATAAGTCTAATCAAAGCTTTAAAGGGCCGATTTTCCGTCATTGGCCTTGAAATACATAAGGGGTCGTAAATCTGGATAGTTCGATTGCAAAAATCTCTATTTTGTGATTTATTTTTTTTAATATCTCCTATAGTTTATAGTCGCAGTCCAAACATTCCGTGATAGCAGGTTTTTGCCAGATTTCAGATTCGTGTTTAGCGGAAAAACAATACGCCAAAAAATCTTGGTCCGATACCCAGCACAAACCACTTTTTTTGTACCTGTGTTATTTTATGCAAGGGAACTTTCTCGGAAAATAGATGAAAAATATTTGATCTAATTTATCCTTAGAAAATCAAAAAAATTAAACACAGTCACTCAAACTAATACAACAGTTATCGACAGAACAGCCAGAAATGTTTTCAAAAGCTACTACCGGCTCAGCCAGCTGTCTGGCTAGAGGAAGGCAGGGAAGAAATTTGCGGCGTTTAGAAACTAATCATTTATATCTATAATAATCAGAGATTTATTAAATAAAATTTCTGTCACAATGGATGTGCTACTTTTCCAAAAAAAAAAATTGGCCAAGTGGTTAAAACAAAAAAAAAGATATGTAAAAAGAATTGTAAATGAAAATAAAAAATCTGGACTAAATTCAGTTATTATTTTCACGTTTTTAAATTATTTTTAACCATTAAAACCATAAGCCCTAAGGAAGAAATTCGGGAGAAGTTTAATCAAGTGTTTCTTTCGGACATTAAAAGTTTTTTAAGTGGAATAACCGGTTTTTAATTTTGAATTCATAAGCAGATATTAAAAGTAGTAAAAGTCTTTTCGATTCTTAATGCAACGGTTTTAATTTACAATTTAATGTTTATTCTTGGTAATAAAGATTTGTTAATGAGAAAATCGACCTAAATATCGCTAAGTAAAGTTTCTAATTAGACTTTTATTACGATGTCAATTTTTTTTAATGTAAGTCTATAACTAGCCTCTAAAAGGCTTTTAATTTTTTAATAAAAAACAGTACAAACATTTTAATGTTAAAGAGCTATCAGGGAGAAAGTAACCATAGTTACCTTTTTACCGTTTAATATTTTTGTGCGAAAGAAACAACACAAATTTTATTTTTTCTGGACGTTTTGTCTAAGACTTTATAAATAATTTAAGCTGTACAATAAGTCAGGGCCATAAGTGTATCATTAAAAGTGTGTGTGTTTTTGCTCCTTAAATCGAAAATAATGCCTAAAAAAGATTTAAATTAAATTAAAAGAAAAACGACCTAAAATTATTATTTTGGGAAACCATATTTATGGTTTGTTTTTAAAAGCATTCAATTTTTTTTCAATACGGTCTAAAGAAATTGTAACCATTTTTAGTAACAACAGAATTAATTTATCTTATATAAAAATTTTGGATTAAAATTAAAAAATAGAAGGGCGCCCTTACCTTGGGGGTGGTTGCCAAACCATCTCAAGGGTAATTTTTTTTTGACTATAGAAATCGATAGAAAAATGATTTTTAAGCAAAAAATGTTTTATACATTTTTTGTAAAATGCATACTTTTTGAGTTATTCGCGATCGAAAGTCGAAGTTTTTCGTTGATAAAATCAACGTTTTAAATCTGTTTTTTGAAAATTACTCGATAAGTATGCATTTTATTAAAAAAACTGTAAATAACAAAATTGTGGCTTTAAAAAAAATTAAATAACAAGGTATTTTGTAATTGCTGTGGGACCAATACAAACCAAGTTGTGGTTTGTTAAAAGTTAGCTGTTATTCATCGAACACAAAATTTCAGTTTCAAAGACAAATAACGCAAAATCTACGTATTTTTCGAGGAAAATAAATTATAACTTTTTTGAAGCATTTGAAAAGACGTTTCTTTTTAAAAAAAAGTATATATCATGAAAATTGAGTGAGTTATGATTAAAATAAGGTAAGACCAAAATGTTTTGAGTGCAAAAATCTTCAAAAACAACCCTCTAGCTACCCCCCTAATTAAAATGTGTCGTAGCCCTTTTTCAATTCATTTTTTTCATGTATTATAAATACATTCTAAATTCTAACAATTTATTTTAAAAAATGGAGCTGCAAGTGAAAGTCAAATTTCAGAATTTTAATAAAAAATGACTATTCTTTAAAATAACTTAAAAACTAAGGAAGATACGTAAAAATACTGGAGTAATAAAATTGTAGCTTTTTAAATTACAAACATTTTGCTTTTTAAAAATTTTTTGTATAATAAAAATTGAATAAGATATAAACGTTTAAAACGCGTGTGTATAGACGGGCACTACCTTGTTTCAGCTCCTTTAAAGTTACCCCTTTAAAAAAGTAATGGTTTAAAACAGTTTTAATATAAAGAACCTTTTAGCTCTTAAAAAAACCAACAAAATGGTTTGTAAATAAACTTTTATCAGAGAAATTAAAGGAGTTATGCTTAAAAAAACAATTTTTTGGAGCATTTTAAAAGCGATTCGATGATTTTTTTAAAAAATCCGCGGTTTTGTACTATTTTTGGCATTGAAATATTGTAAGGGGTGAATTTTTAAGGATTTAAAGATAACAAAATTAAATTTGTTATACTTTTGAGCTTTGAGATTTTTTAATTAGAACTGTGACAATATGTTAATTTTTCTATGGTAAACATTTTTTTTAATAAATCATAATAAGATTAATTTTAAAGGGTTAAAATATATTAAATAATGTTTTAAAGAATGAAACACTTTTTTAATTTATATGACTTAAGCTTTATTATAAAAGTTTTTGCAATAAGGGGCAGTTTTAACCTCTAAAAAATAAATAGCGACCTTCACCATAATAAAGATTTTAAAGAGGAGGATAAATTAAGCTCAATCCCAAATTTGCATGCAAAACATTGTGATGATATATTAATTTTTAAGGGTAAATATATTTTTAATAATAG
>JAHBCN010011109.1:0-29784 GCA_019359885.1 Listronotus oregonensis | reverse complement strand
ATTAATTAAAAGATTTGATACAAAAATAATGGAAACGTGTCTTTTACTACCAATGTAATGGTTGTGAGATTAATGAAACGAAAAACAACATTTCTTGTATTTGGCTGTACATCAGATTTGACAAAGCCTTATAACAAATTCATCAAATTTTGTCGACATACCGCGTTGAACATTGTTAGGACAGTTAACATACCGGTTTATTTTCGCGAGAAGCGGTAACGTAGGGGAAGGTGTTCTGACGTCAGTATCTACGTTATTACTTTGTACTCAGTATCTATCGCTATCGCCACTAGTCAGGAGGAGCGTTAATAATGGTAATGTCAAATTTCAATTTAAAATAATGGAGGATTCGCGGCTTTTCTATTGTTTTGGTTCTTGTGATGTTTTTTTTTGCTATGGTTTAATAACTATTTGGATTGCAGATTTTTTGATTTATTAGTTAATTCCCAAATGGATGAATTAATGCAATTATATTTAAATCATAAAGGAAAAATTTACTTGTTATAGTTGACTTGGAAACAGCTAATATCTTATTAAATGAAAAATTTGGTTTAGATAATATTATCTTTTCGACTTATTTCTTAACTCTCCAAAGACCTTACACTTAAATTTAAACTAAAAAGTGTATTAAACGATTAGTACGTAAGTTGACATACGTAAATCGTCTCGTTTTTGCGAGGATAGGCGGGTTAAACACGGTTAGAATGGTGGGGGAAACAACTGCTATCAATCAGTAGTTAAAAACGGTAAGTCGCGAAAAAATCCTTATTGTTTGCTGGTGGCTGGTGTCTGTTTGGTTTTACCTGAATCGAAAATTTGGTAATTTTGCAGTTACATTTAATTGAATAATTCAAGATTCGCTTTTTAAAATTTCTTGAACCTTGGCACGAGGGTTTGTCAAATTGGGCTCTTCAAAAAGTTATCTTACATTCTTTCTGTGAAATGTACAGGGAAGCCAATAATTAACCCCCTTAAAATTTACATGGGATTCCCTATGTTTCGCTCGGCGGTGCACCACCCGGTATATTTGGTATGGGTTACATGTCTCACTTTTTAGATTTTATTATTTTAGATGACAAAAAATTAAACTCTTAGCTACGCCTTCCGCACTGTATAGGCAAAAAAACTTAAAACAAAAAACTCTATAAGAAGCAAAAGAACAAGACGGATCTAACAAAAAACACATCTTGTCGTTTTTTTTTACCGAAGAACTGCACCTCTTAAAGGCGTTCCGATTTAACAAAAACTCTTATTAATTTCGGTCATCTATTCGGCTCATTTATAAGCTGAATATCGCCGTAAAAAAACTCACTTTTTTCGAAACGGAATTCAGGACATCCTGAACTAACCCACGGCTTCAACCTTGACTTTATAATTTGGATTATAATTTTATATTGTTACAATTCAAGACGTGTAAAAGATTAACTCGCAGAAGTGTTATGGCGTGATCTGCATAAATTCGTTGTAGTTAGGCTAAGTTCCAATATTCCTTTTTTTTATCTTGGGCCTCCCTAACTGAACCTTAAAAAGATGCCTTAAAGTTGCACTACGTGTTGCTCTGTTGGGAGCTGCCAGAGAAGGAATTATACTGGCCAACTCCTCTGAGCAGAAGCCGTAAAAATACCTATAGAAGAGCGACATATCCCCTACAGCTCGACGGTAGGCAAGAAGAGGAAGCCTTTCTGTGAGCGTGGGATCATTAATAAAACGAACAGCTCTTCTTTGAATGGAGTCCAGAATGCTAAGTATTGTAGGGGACGCCATTTCCAGATATGAAAACAATATTCTAAGGAGGGTCTGATTTGTGTTACATACAGAGTATACAGATTGGAAGAAGAGAAATTTTTTTGGCTCAAAAGAGGAATCCAAGCTTTTTTGAAGCTGCCGAGGCTATGGATGTAATGTGTTTGTGCCATTGAGGTTATTCTCAAAAGTAACGCCGACAAGATTAAACGACTCCTTCTTCTGTAGAACTTAACCGCTCATATGTAACGGATGAGCATTGGCAGACTTTTTTCGCGACAGCAAAAATGACTGTGTTTTCGAGACAATAAACTGAACAAGATTTTTGGCGCTCCAATCCAAGACAAGTTTGAGGTCTTGTAAAAGAGACATCTGCATTGACCTGCGCTTGTTTTCCAAATCAGAATTAAATCGTTGCTTAAGAAATTCAATACTAGAGTATAGAGTATTCAATACTAGTGGTACTATCGTCAGCAAAAATATGAATGGGATTGATTGTGGAAGAGAGAAGATCGTTAATAGAAACAGCGTGGGTGCCAGCACTGAGCCCTGGGGCACCCCAGCATTAATTTGGTAGAAGCTGGAAGAATGACCATCTACAGTAAAATACTTCGCTTAGAAAGGAAACTGGAGTTGCCAGACCTGATCCAAAGCTTTGAATATGTAAAGAGCAACGATGTGGGATTAACCAAGAAACTCAAGGGACTTGTTCCAGTTGTAGATCTGTGGATCTTCGTTGATGGAATCCATACTGTCTATCATGTAAGATCTGTGTTTTTCCAAATACTATAAGATTTGGGAATTAATGAATTTTTCCATTACTTTGCAAACAACAGAAAGAAGCGGTATAGGTCTATAGTTTAAAGGGAGAGTTTTGGTTCCTTTTTTGAGGACAGGTTGCACACGTGCAGCTTTCCAACTCTCCGGGAAAATGCCCGTTTCGTAAAAGATTTGAAAGAGGCCAGTTAGGATGGGTGCAAGCTAGGGAGCACACCTTTTTAAGACAATTGCTGGTATGCCATCCAGCCCAGATGATTTTTTAGTATTAAGAGAAGCTACGCTTACTTAAAACCCTTTCTTTATTTCACCCATCCATGACATGTCACGTGTTCTTTTAGCAAATCATCTGCCGCCAGACCACGTGTGATCAAAATCTGCTCGCTCCGCTTTCGTTTGAAATTTAATATTAAAACTTACCCTTAGGGCCGGTTTGTCAATGCGGGGTGGGGGTAAATTAATCCAGTGTTAAGATATATCAATCAATCCAGCGAGCTGAGTAAAATTTCCCTCCTGCCTGCACCAATCGGCTATCCAGCCTATCCAGTGCCATCAGTCTATACAGTTATATTAGCGGAATCGTTTTTGCACGCTTTACGTTATACACTATTTAAAAAAATCTGTTTGGTTTGAGATGGCTAAGCATAGTGTTTCTTATTGTACTGTTGATGATTCTTGCGTTACTTCACGTGTCTATGTTCCATTTTGTCGATGTCCTAGGGATATAGAGAGTTATGTATGCTTGCATATGTTTTAAGTCAATTTTTATGTCATTTCTTTAAACATGTAACAAAAAACATAATTGACGAATCACCCATTTTTTATTTATTTGATGTGCCGCGTTTACTAAAATCATTAAGAAATAACTTTTTTAAATATAGATTGGTAATAGACAGGACAACAGATAAACGGTTACGGATAAACACCTAAACCCGAATAATTTTAAGAAAATGAAAGTCAAACTAGCAGCTCAGATATTTAGCTATTTGGTTGCAGTTGCTTTGCACACCTATATAGATTTTTGGCAAGAGACCAAGATGACTGCTAACTTTATTGAAGAAATTAATAAATTATTCGAGTTATTAAATTCTAGTAACTTAAAAAGATGTTAACCTTTTATGGGTACTATCGGGCGGATTAAATTTTTAAATAAAATGGACACCTTTTTTCAAATTTAAAAGTTTTGGATAGAAACAACAAAAACGTTACTAATACTCTTAAGTTTATACATGAATGGACTAATTATTTAATTAACACAAAAAACTACCGATTTTTACTAGCAGGACTGTCTTGAAAATTATTTTGGCCAAATCAAAAATGCTTGTAGAAATGCAAGATATCCAACAGTCATTCAATTCTGTAAAGCTTTTAAAAAAATGTTCGCGTTAAAATCCTTTCACCCTACAAAAAGCGGTAACACATTAAAAGAAGCTTTGATATTTTACTTACGATTACCCCTGACCTTTTAGAAGAACGATCATATTTAACAGAAAAACAAGAAAAAAATATGCACTTCATTTTAAAACCTCAAAATACCGATTATAGAAACTCAGAAACTGTCGTTATGTTGGTGGATACTTTGTAAAGATTTTTTTTAACACACTTGTGCCATTTTTGCAAATTATTGTAATTTTTCTGAAAGTGATAGATCTGTATTTTTTTGCGAACTAAAGGCCTATAAAGGTAAACAAACCTTATTAGGGGGCCTAAAAGTACCCCCAAAAATAATTTTTAAATTATTTGCAATCATTAGAAGATATTTTTGTCACAAACTTTAATAATTAATTTCTTTAAAACAATGTGGGATATAAGTTGAATAAACTATTTTCTCAAACAAAGTTCATTTATCCATGCCCAGGTTTTCCACATTCATATTTTTTATTATTGTATACGAGAAATTGTATTTATTAAACATTGAAGTTGGTAAAAAAGAAATTAAAAGCCAATCGGGTGATAATGAGTGACAAAAACTAAAGATAATAAAAAAATTGTAGAATTTCTAATACATGTTCTTTTGTAATTTAATCTACTGTCTTTTATTTTATTTGTTACCAAAGTAATCTATTTGTCAATAATGGTTTATAAAAGATAAATACATAATACAAGCATTAATAATTTCACTCATATTATTATATATTCCTAATAGAATACCCCCTCCTCCCGTATAAAAATATAATCAACCGGGAGTTAGACTATTCACATTAAACGTACGCGGTAGGAGCACTTACAAAGAATATAAACCTCAATAAGAAGCGACATAAAGTTTCCAATACCATTGGTTATATGGGAAACAAATTTCTGACGTGACTTGTAGACGGAATGACACTTAAACAGCTTGGGGGTACACTGAGAGAAATATCAACGATAAAAATTCAGTTTTACACGGGAAAAAAATTTATATGTATAACTATACATTGCAGTCCTGGAAAATCGTCCCTTTCAAGGAGTTTTTTTTAAATATTTTTATGGTTGGTTATTCTAAAAAAAAAAGATTAGATTATTGTTAAGAAAAATTAGTTTTGGGCAAAGCTATGTTTACAGGGAATTAAATGTTGCAATTTTTCTTAAAAAAAATAATATTATGTAAATTTTTGTGTGAACAGATGTAAAATAATTATAAGAAATCTTTATTTCAAAATTGTAATAAAACAATAAGTAAGTGTTAATATATGGTTTTTGAGGTCTTCGAGTACCTATGCAGAATTACATTTTGTAATCCATTTTACGTCTAACTAATTTGACTGTATAACATTTAGGAAAAAAACGAATAGTATACAGTTTTTTGCTTTTGCTAATTACTCTTGATGTACACCTCCCATTTCAAAGAAAAAGAGAACAAAGTTTTAAGGTATGTTATTCTATGGGTTTCTGGGGCCAAAAATTTAGTGGAGGGATGTTTTTTTTTGTAAAACAATACCTATACACCTTAATACTTACCTTTACTATAAATGTATATCCTTTCATTTTTACTGTAAAAAAAAACACTTCAATGTACTTTAATTTTTTTATTACATAAACATATAATTTAGCAACAACAACGAAATTTCTTAGTAAGAATATATTAATATACAATGTACAGCATGCTTTAATAAAAGGGGTTCCCTATTAAATTAATTAAATTTGAGAGTAGGTTTATGATTTGAAAAAAAATCTCAGTAGATATTTTGGAAAGAATAGAGAGGAAGAACTTGATAATCAAGGTGGCTCGAAACATCACTAAAATAAACAATTTTAGTTTTTTAAAGGCTAAATGCCAAGGTTAGAGCTTAAATGTTTAATGAGATGAAAAATAGTGACTTTTAAAAAAGAAAGTAGGCAAAGAGTTTATTGAAATGACAAAATCTGAAACTTACATAGACTTGTTACCGTGACTATAAATTAATTATATGTGTGATACAATTTTTAGTTTTCTTATCGACTGGTACTTTAGATCACGATTGGTATATTTCATCGTATAAAATATTTTAAGCCTAATAAATTACTTTATAATTTACATTTTTGGGAAATCATTGCATGGATGGGTAAATTCTATTCTTTCCATTTCATTTAAGAGTTTATGTGAAACTTCCTGTTACAATACAAATGTCTTCAAACTTAGTTTTAAAAGCATGTTCCAAATCATAAACATATTTAATAAACAAATCGGGAGGGTGCTGCAACGCTCCATAAATGTTTTTGTAGTGTCGTAAGCTTTATAGTACAGTGTGTATCAGCCAAATGGAATAAATTCAATAATAAATAAACGGAGGCGTGTTCGAAAAAACACTCGGACACGCGTATCTGTATTTTTGGTTGCGCATTTTTTTCAGTAAATACTTTTTATACAGGGAGTGTCATATAATAGTGGCCAACACTAACTTTCCTAATTTAAATGCAACGCCCTGTATATTAGCAATTTTTTATTCTTCAGAATATTCTAGATATATTTCATGTACAATGTTCTATACCTATTTTTAACTATTTTGGAAATATTAGGTGCTTTTAGACGTATTGTGCTTGCATGCTTGTCACTTTCTTGAAAGTTACTTTTTGTGCATATACCTACTAGAGGCAGCTTGGGAACAAGCGTTCGAGGAGAAGCAAGAATAGGTCTATAACCTCTCTCCTCTCCCTCCTCTCTTAATTTGTCGGGGTGTATACATCCCTTCCGCCAATTAATCAGCACAAGCCGCGAGAGAAAATACAGCTATTCTTCTTACTCTCTCGCACGCTTGTCCGCACAGCCGAGCGGCACGGCTGCCTCTAGTAGGTATATGCACAAAACGTAACCCTCACGAAAGTGGCAAAGATGCAAAGGCAATAGATGCAGTTAGTAAACCTGAAAACGCTTAATATTTACGAAACAGTTGAAGATAGGTATAGGACATTGTACATAAAATATGTCTAGAGTGCTTTGAAAAAAACAAAAATTAAATAATATACAGGGTGTTGCATTTAAATTAAGAAAGTTGTTACTGGCCACCGTCACATGACACACCCTGTATAAACAGTTTTAGTTGAAAAAATGCGCAATTAAAAATACCAATAGACATGTCCGAGCATTTTTTTCGAATAAGCCCCCATTTATGTAATATTGAATTTATTCCATTTGGCTGATCCACACTGTATATTAAAAAAGAATTAACATCTAAAGATTCGCATTGTGATCTATAATTTTTACAAGTATCACAATTACTATGCACATTTAGTGCTTTTTTTTAAAGATATCCACAAAACTGAACGAAACTAATGAAACAGCACATAAGACTCAACAAAGCACTAAACAAAACATGTAATCCCGGACTAAAAGCTGCCGGCAGCGGGATGACAGTTAAACAGCTTAGCCCCCTCCTAAAAATTTTGGGACTTAGAATATTGTCGCTTCTTATTGAGGTTTATATTCTCTGGCACTTATTTGGCTGCCTCACAGGTCAACACAAGGTCAACGGCGATATTTTTGTGACATTAAAAGAGTGAGAGGACTTTTTAGAATATCCTTAGACGTTGGCATAACTTTATACAAAATCGTGCCCTTTTTCAATACAAAATCTCGCTGAGGAAGGCTAGTCTGGGAGAACAAGGGGCATTTACTCGGCGCGATCAAAACATCAGCCTTTTTCTCGTATGCAGGCTGTTGCGTGTATTAAACGCATTTTTTACCTTTTTCTAAGTGCCGTTGAAAATAGTAGAACAGCTTTTAAAAAACAATTAAATGGTCTAATAAATCGTGAATTTTTTTTCCGAAATTTTCTATAAATAAAGCGGAAATTTACGAACAAGTTAGCCACCTGCAATTTTGCAGTTTGGCCGTAAAATTTATATGAAAATTTTCATATCTGTTTATTGTATGTCATTTTGCGGCACCACCATTATATGTTTATCAGATGCTCGAGGTTATTTAATTTAAGTAAATAAAAAAATAACAGATGGAAAAATTTCAAGTGCACCCATTTACAAAAAAAAAAATTGGCGTCAAGTTTCCTAAGTATCTTCTGTTTAGAATATTACATAATATCTGGTTTCATCTCCTTTCCGGACACTTAAAGAAAATAATAGTAATTTATATGGTATTATTATTTAAATTTTTTTGAATCCATTTTTAATGTTCCCACATTCCTTAACATTTAAAAATTGATACAGGTTCGGACTTAAAAAAAAGTAAAACAGTTTTGAATTTTGAAATTTTTTGACTCTTACTGGTATTTTTTTTTTTTGTTTTTTATGTCTACTATAATGTGCTGAACATAAATAAAAGCTCGCTTTATATTTATTGCCTACTTTTAGAAAAAGATGATATAAAATATGACGGATCCAAGTCATAAGCAATCTGGCGAATTTTCAAAAATTAAAAAAGGTCATCTAACTTGTGAAAGCTACTATTAACCCTAGAACTACAAACCAGGGTAGATATCTACCCCAGGTAAATTTTAATAAGTAAATAATAATAGGTAAAATCGTAACTGTATAGTTTGTCTTAAAGTATACCGTGTTAGCTTTTGCCTTCATTTATGGATTATAGCTGCCGACAACAATAAAACTGCGGATCAGTAGGTATTAAAGGACAGAACATTAGGGGCGGACTCTAATAATATAAAAATTTATAATTTATTGTTTATTTAGGTAGGTATAATCTTAAAATTACATTAAGGAATTAAATATATGCAAAGTTTTAATAAATTTATAACCATATTATCTACACATAATTACATTTTTAATCTAAATATCTAAATCTAATTCTGTTTCAATATCAGAGTCATCATTGAGATTAATTACAAAAGGATTTATGTTGCTTTGTATAGAAATGTAAGAGTCCTCAATTTTTATATTGTGCTGTACTGAATTTTTACAGCTCTCAACTGGTAGTAATTACATTTTTTATCAAATTTATAACACTGGGACTTAAAGTAGGTGTAACATTTTCTGCTCTGATCTTTGATTTTACTTGGTTCCACAAATGCACTATGGGGTTAAACATACAGTGATACGGAGGAAGACGTAAGACAGTATGCCCAGCCTGTTCAGCCAAATTATCACATACATATTGTTTTTTAATTGCATATGAATTTAGGACTTCCAAAAGTTGCGCTTTTTGTAACTGAATTCAAAATAAATATAATTTTCTAACAAATATTCCTGGATTCCTGAACTTGATGAAGCTGGTGCTTTGTGTAGCAGACGGCTGTGGTAGCTTGCGTTATCCATGACAATAACACTGTTTGGAATATTTTTTAAAAGATAATTTTGAAACCAATTTTCAAAAAGTTCTGCACTTGTATCCTCATGATAATCCAAGCTAGAATCCTTAATATTCTTTGCAGACAACAGCAAGAAGCTTGGGACAAATCCGTCTTCTGAACCAGCGTGTATAATGGTAATGCGTTTTCCTTTATTTGAAGGTGCTTTCGTCTGACAGTTTTGACTGGAATCAACCCATTCGTTGGATACCATGTCGTGTGTATCGAACCATGTTTCATCAAGGTAATTTATGGATCTGTTTTCTAACCTATATCTTTTAATTTCTTGAAGATAATTAAATCTCCAAGTGCGTAATCTATGCGATTCCATTACTACTTGTCTTTTGTCTATTTTGCGGTTTTTAAATCCCATTTTACAAACAACTCTATTGGCACGGCTAATATTTATATTGATTTCGTATTCGTCTAGCTTCTTTTTCAGTTTATCCAAGGTAGGTACAACTCCGGTTTCATAAAGACAATATATTTTCCTTCTTATTAGGTCCTGATCACTATTGTCTATACTCTATACGGTCAGATTGAAAATCACTACGTTTTTTTCTTTTGTTCAATTCTTCACTAATAATATTCCTTATCGATGATATTGGAGTTTTTATAAATAGACAGGTTTCTTTTAAAGCTTTTTGTTTAATTAGTCCTCTACTGATTAAAGTTTCATACATATTTTTCACAACCGGTTTTGCATCTAATGACAAATGATTTCGACGCGACATAGTAATATTCTCGTAAAACAACTTGTTTGAAACGCACAGTAAAAACGGTTATTCAACACTGCCACTAAAATATTAGCGGATATATTTATATACCTAATGGTCAGTACTCAAGAAATACCTGGCCCACCCCTGCCATTATGAAATAATGGGTTTACCCAATAACAATAGGTAATAAAATTGTTAAAGGTTTATTGGGGTATTGTCCGTCAAAAGCCATAGCGATATACTTTGAGGCAGACTATACTTTTGATTATTTTTTTATATCTGTTATTTTTTTCATATTTTTCTTAAGAGAAAGAAAAATAGATTCTTAAAAACCAATATTTAATGGATAATTATTTGATTATTCCATTGATCGGATTTTTAATTTGTTAGAATTTCCAAAATACCAAATAGACTTTTTTGGCAAAACATCATGATGGTATATTTTTTCTTAAAGCCTTATGTGTCTTCTTTGAAATCCCGTTGGAATTTTTTGTATGGATTGACTGTTTTTTATTACTTATAGTTATTTAAATCAATTTTTAACCAACTAAATCTTGATAAAATTAAATACTCTTTACCATTCTTTTGGGCATAAAAAAACGAAAAAATTCGAGTACTTATAAGTCAGATTACTGCTTTCAGAACGATTTTAACCTTAACTACTGACACGAAGTCTGACAGACTCCGCTGCATAAATTTCTTACTGCTACTCCCACCACAAATTTTTCTAGCGTCTGTCGTATCAAGTACCTTCCGCATTTTTAGTTGCCAGCAGGGTGTTAAAGTGGTTGGATCGTGAAATTTGATTTGCTTGAGATATAGCACCTAGGAGTCTGCTAGACTCCGTGTCAGTGTTAACGTAAGTAAATTTATTTTTATTATTAAGTTTAAAGCCTAGCACATCTAAAAAGGTCAGTGTTCTTGACCCTTAACTTTGAAGAAATCGCAAAAAGTGGTTTGAAAGTTTAGAGAGTGACAATAGTGACATTGAACCTGAAGAAAATGTGTATATTGAGAGCGAACATGAAACAGCAAGCGAACAAGAATTGAGTGATGATGACTATGAACCCGATAACAAAACTCAGCAGATGGATATTTCTAACAGCGATAGTGATGGTGAGGATAAAAGTAATGCCGAACTAGATCGTGACCATACAGGTAAAAGTAATCGAGAAAAAAATTACTTGTATGGCAAAAATAGATTTAAATGGAGTACAAAAGAACCTACAAAAAACGTACGTACTCCAGCGCACAATATCGTAACTTTACCAGCGGTACGTGTAGTTGTAAATGATACTAATCCCAAGACATTCTTCTGTCAATTGTTTTCTGCCCCGATGTATGAACTAATTATAACGTGGACAAACAAAAAATTAGCTTCCATGCGATCAAAATATAAAAGGCAAAATATACCAGAGCTTGTGGATATTGGTGTACGGGAATTAGAGGCGTTTTTTGGGTTTATTGTTATTTACTGCAATATTTAAATCCAACGATGAAGACATTAGAAGTATATTTGCAACTGATGGTACAGGCAGGGATGTATTTCGAGCAGTAATGCCTCCAAGAGCGTTTTTTAATATTACTAACAGCTTACGATTCGACAATTCGGACGACAGGGAATAAAGAAGAAGGAAAACCCAGTAGCTGCTATAAGTGAATTGTTTGATATGTTTATTGAAAACGCTAAAAGCTCTTATAAGATAGGTGCAAACGCTTATAGATGAGATGTTGGTGGGATTTCGGGGCAGATGTAGATTTAAATGTACATTCCCCCCAAACCAGAAAAGTATGGCATAAAAATAATGGCACTAACAGACGCCAGAACTCAATATTTATACAACGCCTATATTTATGGTGGCAAAGATAGTGACGGCTGTGGATTGACAATGGAAGAGAAAAGCTCAGTAAACCAACTCAATCAGTATTAAGACTCGCTAAATGTTTGTATAATTCAAATAGAAATATCACCGCCGACAACTGGTTTTCATCTGTAGAACTTGCTGAGCACCTGTTTGCAAATAAACTGACATTTGTGGGGACCCTTAGGAAAAATAAAAAGGAAATCCCTCCTGAGCTTCTTCCTAGAAAAGATCGCAAACAAGGTGATACACTTTATGGATTTACAAAAATATGACTATCTTTTCACATACCCCTAAAAAAAATAAAGCAGTTATTATTTTATCAACCATGCACCATTGCAAAGCAACTGACGAAGTAGCAGGAAAGACTGAAATAAAACGCCTTTTATAACTGTACAAAAGGAGGAGTGGATGCCATGGATGAGAAATGTGCTAAATATACATGTGGTCGCCGAACTCGACGATGGCCAATGGCGATTTTCTATAAACTGGTGATATTTGCAGTGTAAACTCTTTTATAACATACTCTTCCTTTCCTAATAATGATATGTCACGTTTCATTTTTATTAAACCTTAACATCCCAGTTAGTACAAAATCATCTGAAAGATCGATTAGAAAATTCCCATGTTAATAGAGACATAAAGGGTCTAATTGGTCGAATTTTGAGTATACCTGAACCTTCGGTGCAAGAAGAACGTCTACAAACCAGAAAATATTGCTATATATGCCCTTCCCGATTAAAAAGAAAAACTGCCTATACCTGCGTAACATGCAAAAAACCCATATGCCTTCAGTGTTCTCGTAAATGTTGTATAAACTGTTGTCATGGCCCAGAAGACGTCTAAAAAATTAGCGCTAATGTTTCCTGTGCAGATTTTTATGTCCTTCAATTTTAGAACTTAGTTTTGCTTTTCTTAGCTTTATTACAGTTTTATGTTAACAATTTTTTTGATACAGTATTGTATAAGCAAATGTTCCATAAAAAAAGCTCATTTGTTATATTATGTTTTTGAAATTTAAAAAAAGAATACAATATTTTTTTTTTTTTTTCTTCTGTTTTTAATAATATTCAAGTGTGTAATTTTAATAAACCCCTTATTAATATATTTGATGTTATTAATGTATAAATATAACCTTCATGCTGTTTGTTATATTTCTTTATTTAAATATAGTAAGAGGAGTCTCTGAGACTCCCTGTCCGTATTAGTGTTGGAAAAAAAGGTGTCCGTACTTAAGGGTTAAGAGCAAAAATCCCGTGGGGTAAATATTTAGCTCGGTTTGTACTTTACAAGTAAAAAAAAATGAGTTTGTAGTTTTAGGGTTAAGAATGGTTTTTACTGACATAAACACATTACATGTAAAGACATTACGCTTTAAAAAGCTTGGATACCTCTTATCGGCCAAAGAGAATAATTTCTCTTTTTATTTTATTTTAATTTTATTTCCAACAAGTAGTTCGCCATAATAATAACCTCACTGTTACAAGAAATCTTTTTCTCCTGCCTCGTCACATTCTGCCTAGCTCCGTGCACCCGACTGAAGCTAAGAATTTGTCTCCTGCTAACTACCTTGTGTTTTTGTTTCAGGGTAAGTTGAGCATATATAATTTATTGTAGCTTTGCTTACATTGTTGATCTTGCTAGAACTATATTTGGTTTTTTCGATTATTTTCAAATTTTTTTTTCTTTTTTATTATTTTTCATTTTTGCATAGCTCTGTTGGGTTCTAGCATGGATGGCCAGGGGGAGACCCCCCGAAATCCTAAGCATACTAATAATACCGAAGTTTTACCAAATAATATTTAACCAATAAATAATACCCCATTAAATAACACTTTACCTCCTAAAAATAACGCCATAACAAAACAAACCGACATAAGAGAGCCGGTTTTTTATTCTCCCACAGATACGGGTCCGTTTTTTGTATATTTGGAATCCACTGAAAAAGTTGGATATGATATCGGTAAATTTAACAATATCAAAATAGCCAGGGATATTTTTAATTTAAATCTGTTAGACGTTAAAAAATTTCAAACAAGGGCATGAATAGAATTTCAATTGAATTTTTGACATACAAGGCTGCCAATGCTTTAGTTAACAATAAAGCATTGCTTGAATTGGGTTACAAAATTTTTATCCCTTTTAATTTTGTCACATCAAAGGGCATCGGTAGGCGAATAGATCACGATATATCAGAGGAGGAATTATTAAAGAACTGCGCGACGGATTGCGATGTTGAAATAATAGGCGTCAGAAGATTAAATAGAAAAGTAATAATAGATAAAATCACTACCTATGCCCCTACGGGAACTGTACTTTTTACTTTTAGAGGCGTAAAATTGCCTAGAGCAGTACGTTTTTTCAACTTAGAGTGCAAAATAGAAATCTATATACCTCCTGTCACTCAATGCTTCAAAATGCTTACGATATGGGCATACAAAAAATTTATGTAAGGGTAAGGAACGTTGTTTTAATTGTGCAGATCATAAGCATCTTGAAGACAATGTTGAATTTGATTGTGCCACATGCTGCTATTTTTGCAAACAAGACCACAGGTCGACATCAAAATTATGCCCAGAATATAACAGACAAAAAAATATCAAAGAATTAATGGCTTTTGAAAATCTTACATTCATGGAAGCTAATGCAGCTGCAAGAAAAAACATATTCCAAAAGATGATTTTGTCTATAACCCGAGTAATTTCCCTAACCTAAAATCAAAAAAAAATATCAATTTTTCTCAAAGATCTTCTGACGATATCATAGAAACATCGCAAAGACGCCTACAAGCATTTAAAAATACTTCGGTTAAAAGATCCTTTCAACAAGCCGTAACTACTAACCCTGCCAAAAAAGAGTGATTCTCCAAGGATACGATAAAAAATTACATAATGAAAACTTAATTTACCCGAACTCTCGGTTGGAAAGGTCTAGCAAATTTGAAAACAATAGTCAATTTTTGAATAAACAACAAAGTCAATATCCAACGCCTAGTACTAGTGCCAGTGCAAATTTTAATAACATATCTAACCCTAACAACATTAATGTGGAAACGGTCGTCAACTTTTATTAAACACTACGGAAGAACATCGCAGCCTCTGTAGAGGTATTCTAATGTCCCGTCAGGGTCTGGGAACCGAAATGGACCTGGACCTTGACTCGGGTTCGGGATAACCCTTAATTTCTTACTGCTTATCATTACTGTTTTTTTCTTCTTTTCTTGATTTGGTGCTTTTATTAAAACTTCCCGATATAAATTGCTTTTAATTAATCTCTTTTAAAATCTCAAATAAGTATGCCTACTCTCACTAATAATAAATTGAATCTTAAAATCATTCAGTGGAACATAAGAAGTATAAACCTTGTGGTAAAAGAAAAGCCCGACATTATTCTCCTTAATGAAACATGGCTTAAAGATAATCAAAATTTTTTCCTCAACACCTTTAATGTTATAAGGCAGGATAAAACAGATGGGCGAGGTGGTGGTGTAGCCACATGCATTACAAAAAATATTTGTTTTAACAAGGTAAAGTCATTTAATTCAAATACTGTACAATATTTAACAATTAAAATTGGAATCTTACGCTAATCAACATTTACGCTAGTCCTAACGCCATAACGGATAGAACATTACTGGAAGAAATGATAAGGGGTCTGGATAACCAAGATATTGTTATAATGGGAGACTTAAATGGGCATCACCCCATATGGGATGAAAGCCCCAGAAATACCTCTGGGAAAAATGCCGACTTTGTACAAGATAGAGTTGGAATTATGAACGATGGATCACATACATTGTTTCAGGGACCAGGCCAAAACCAGTGCGGTGGATTTGGCCTTAGTGAGTGAAAGGCTGTCCTCAAGATCAACATGGTTCACCATAGAAGATTGTGGAAATAGTGACCACCTTCCCACTTGCCTTGATATCAGTATTGGGGGTGACAACCACTTTAAGAGGGTCTTTTCAAATTCATCCCCAAAGAAACTTCCATCGCGCTGATTGGGAGGCCTACTATGACAAGGATAATTCAAATGTCTAATGATTCTCCATCATATGGATATGATAATCTCATACAAATCATGTGCTCGGCGGCTGATGAAGCTATGCCGCAGAATCTGTGGTGTAACTCGGAAAATTGGTAACCCCTGGTGGGACGAGGAAGTTCTGGATGGGTAAGATTAAGGAAACAGGACTTTCGAATTTAAAACAACCCCAACATCGAAAACTATATCAAAGCTAAAAAAGCTATAGCAAAAAAAAGGGAAAAAAAATCTTAGAAAAAAGAAGAGTGAAAAATTTAAAAATTTTTGTGGTACTTTAAATCGTAACTCCAACATTACATATGTATGGAACAAAATTAAAAAATTCTCAAACATTAACCTGGTGCAAAATATAATTACACACTTGATGATAAAATTAGACAAGCCATACTTAGTAATATGTCTGTTATTGACATAGATCCAACTTCCAAATATCACTGGGGACGATAATACCAACATCAAACTTTACCATACACGAACTGGAAGCAGCCTTGAAAGATAAAAAAATGTCAGCAGGGTATGGATGATATTTCATATCCAGCTTAAAAATCTACCTTTCAGAGCCAAACAGCTATTGTTAAATTCCTATAATGCTTTTTTGGGTAATACTTACCAAGTGACTGGAAAAATTCATCATTATAAATATTTTAAAACCCAACAAAGACCCACATTGCCTAAAAGTATAGGCCAATTGTCCTGTCCTCGTGCGGTGGAAAACGGAATTTGATCAAATCGCTTATTGGTATTTAGAACACAATAATTTGTTTAACGATCACTTGATGGTTTTCGCAAGGGTCAGGGAATATGATAAGTTGCATATCTTTCTTCTTTCATCTTCAACGCTTTCCTCGCATCGGAGACTGTAATTGCCGTCTTTCTGAAAAAATCAGCATATGATAAAAATATTTATAAGCTTTATGATAAGTTACACAAACAAAAATTCCTGTGGAAATAAACAATCCATCCACCAGTTTCTAAGACCACAAGGCATGACCACCCAGATAAATGAATCTTTGAATAAAATTGTGCAGTCTCTAAAAGATTGAATTTCTTGGCACCAGAAAAATGCAAGCAATCTGGTTTACTAGAAGAAGATAAATAAACCACCCCATCTAATCAATAACCAAACCATTGAATTCAAACAACAGGTTAAATACCTTGGAATTGTTTTTCAAAACCATCTTAAATGGGATAAACATATCGACTACATTACCAAAAGGCCAAAAAGGCCCAAATTTTTAAAGGCTATTTGTAGAGTCTGGTGGGAGCAGATCAGTGCACATGCTCTGATTTTTCAAGCCTTAGTTAGATCACATTTAGACTTTGGATCCATACTAATAAACCCAGTTTCCCAAAGTGGATAAATAATTTTAAATTTTTTTTTACCAGGGGCTCAGAATATGCTTGGATGTATGAGATCTACACCAAGAGCAGCTCTACTGGCTGAGGCATCGACTGTCGATCTAGAACAAAGAAGAAAACTGCTGGCCACAAAGTTTTTACAAACTCACGACCATAGAAAATCACCCATTCCTTGAACTGCTTTTCAAATAAAACACCAAATGATAGTCCAGGCCTACGGGAAAATCCCAGACCCCTTATTTAAAATGGCTTACAATATTTCCCATTTGGAGAAATTTATAAAGGCACCAATTTTCCGTTATGAAGTAGGTGAGGAAATCCTAATACCCATCTTAAAATTATAAACCTTGGTATACAGAAAGACGATCTACTAATCAAAGAAAAAATTTTTTTCACCGAAAAATTTAGACAAAATTTCCTTCGTTTTCACAGATGCGTCAAAAGCTCAAAATACTACGGATATGGAATAACCATTCCTCAATTAAACTACAATTTTTCCTCAAAACTACCAGATTTTTTGTCAACGTAAGTCTGAGATTATCGCCATTCACGAAGCCACAAGGGTCATTATTAAAAAGTCCATCAAGTCAATCATTTTCTCTGATTCAAAAGCCAATAGAAGATTAGTGGTAACCTCCACCGGCTACAGCTGATTTTTGGACCTTAAGAACGAAAGACTTATTTTATTGGCTAACGGGAATGGTTTTAATGTTAGGCTTTGATCCCGGGACATTCGAAATACCTGGTAACGATAAAGCTGAAAACTTGCCAACATAGGTAGAATTTCAAGAATCCCCAAATCAAGCCTGTTGATGTAATGAGGTTTATAATCTTATAAAAGCAAAATTATCACCCAATTTACTAATAATTGGAAAAAAAATAATTAAGTAAAAAGATAAATATCCCAAAAGACAATCTGTATTCCCAACCAAAAAGTGGTTCCAAAGGTACCCAATATGGATCGAAGACAATAACAAAATAATACGAATGAGAACGGACACTGTTAACAAAGAGCACCTATTTAAATTAAATATTACAGATGATCCCCTTTGCGATTGTGGACAAGTGGAAACAATTAACCACATTTTTTTCGAATGCCCCATTAATGTTATTCCAGGTTGGAACCCTCGAAGAGTTTTTAAAACTAAAATTTTCAGCCCCCATATCAATATGTCAATACTGAAAAACCAAATGAAAACACAATAAAAATCATCATGCCTTCATTAATCATAATAGAATAAAAACTTAACTAACTTTCTAATCCTTTCCCCTTCAGATCACATTTGCTCCCGCTTGTCTGTCTTTCGTTTTTTATGTTACCAACATGCCGTGTATAATTTAAACTAACCAATCAGTTTTTGATTTGATGGATATTAACGCTTGAAGCTTTCTGCCTGCTTTCAGTATTACTTATGGATAGACTCACAGTATTATAATTGCCCATAGACAAGGACACCTACTTGGGGGTCCTGGAATGGTACTGCCAGACCAGACAACACCAGGATCGCCACCACATAGAGCTGGCAAACTGCCTGCAGCAGCGCCATAAACAGAGCAGTATTCAGTATTCTGCCTCGTCACTCTCTCAGTAATCGAAGGGACAAAGCTGTAAATAAATCTCTACAGTTTTCCCTTGTGGCGCAATTCTTAGTTCTTCGGGGATGCTTTCGAGCAAAAAAAAGTTTATCAACATTAACAGGTGAGAAAGGGCTGAAAATTGCCCCTCAAAGCCCGAGAAATGGGTTTTCCGCTAATATCTGCCAAAATAAGCGAATTGGAGAATTTTTGTTTAGACAAAAAATAAAGACCGCCTTGTAATCTACAAAAATGGTTTTTATAATTTTTTTCGAAAAATCGATAGTTTTCGAGATAACTGGACCCAAAAGTCCCCTCATTTCAGCTGCCGCTCCACCGCTAGAATGCCGCTATCTTCATGGATTCGGGGCCGGAGCGAACAACTTCTCATTGGGGGGAAGGGGGAGGTGATTTTGGCGCCCCTAGCCTAATTTTTAAATTTAGTATACTGAGTCACACGCTTACAAAAAGGCTTTGTTCTCTTACCCACCGACGGGCTGTGGGGGATATGTCGCTTTTTATGGGTATTTTCACGGCTTCTCTGCCGAGCAGTTCGCAAGCATAATTCCTTTGGCAGCTGTCAACAGAGTAAGTCATAGTGAGGCCCCAAACTTTCTTCTTTCTTCGTTCGGTTATTCTCAGAGTGTCCTGAGTGGAATCTACTACCCGCAAAATTTTTCCTTTTTTCAAATCCAAAAAATTTTAATCTTGTTTAAATAAACTTTCTCTTACCACACTGAAGACACCCACGGTACGTTAGTATTTAAGCCCCAGCCGTCGTGGACTGTCCCAAATGTGCTAAATGCCCAAGATTAAAAAAAAAAGTAAAAAACAATACTTATCGTAAAACTTGTTTATGTTACCTGCATGACGTGACACTATTTTATTGTACTTTTATGCAAATTATAAATTTATACAATATTGTATGTCCCTAAAACACAAACAACCAATCTAAATTATGATACTTTTTTACCTTGCTTGACCCTCGCCGATTTCGATGATTTTTTTCATACGAAGGGGCTGACCACAATTCTAAAGTAAGTTATTTTAAAGGTTTTATTTTCGAAATACCAATCATTAAATATAATAAATAATTCAATTAAACTCACTTCCACTATTTTGCCCCTCTTTTATCATTAATTTGGTAAAAAGTTCACTAAACTATCATACAGTGTTTAAAATATATCAAAAATAATCGTGTTTTTGTTTGTTTTATTAAGATTTATGGTAAAAATACAAAACTCCTAGAACTATTGACGATTTAAACAGAAGGCTGTAAAGAGTTGTCATCTAATTTTTCCATATTAAAACAAATGATATAAAATCTGATATTACACAAAAAAAGGCGGTAAAGTCAATAAAATAATTATATTAAATAATTTTAAATATTCTGAAATAATTTCCTTTAAAAACCAAAAATGTTGTACAAAAAATAAGAAAAACAGTGAAAGAGTAGTTAGATTTAATTTGATATTTGTTAACTTTATACATGGTTCCAAATATTAATTATAAGTTCGGACCTGACCGTACTATTTTTGTATTTTATGCATTTTATTTTCTTTCTATAAAAAATATGTTTAATTAAATAACTGCCTATTTTTGACTAACGATCACTAACACACAACACACAATGAACAAGTATTAGTATTTGCACTGATGCACTTTTAACAGCACGCAGTGAATATGAAATATAAAACCAATACACAGATATTGATAAAAAATAATATAATTTACTGTTAGCTAATAAATTTTTTGTCGTTAATCTTATAAGATAAATAAATATATCCCCGAAAGTCAAAAGACTGTACAGTACCGACAAAGATTCTATTATTATGTGTATCAAAGCTCACCTGTTTAGCATCGCCGCCAAAGCTATGAGATTTCTGAGGCGCTAGACAAAAAAAATGCAAAAATGGCATTGTATACACAAATTAATAATAGACTCTTTAAGGCTACAACGCGTTACAGAATAGCAAATATCGTTTTTATGGGAAGCAGATTTATTTTTTAATAGTTTTCTTTTTTTTTTTGGTAATTGCGATTTAAAAAAAATCTCTTTTAATTTGACGCTCCTTTAAGAGAAAATTTGGCGCCCCCATCGATCACCTATGTGGGGGGGAGCTTTCCCCCCTTCCCCACCGTTCGCTCCGGCCCTGCATGGATTCACTTATAAGCTTGCGGAATTGTTACATTACTCGGGCAATAATGTACATTTTTAAATCATTTAAAGTTCATCGGAATGGGAAAACCTATACCTATTATTGCATATGAGTTTGGGTCCATTCTGATTTTTCTAGAATAATAAAAAAAGCGGTCAAAGTTTTTTTAAAATAATATTTTGAGAGTATCTTATTATTTTATTGATATTTTTGAAAAAATGGTTTGTTATAAACATTTCTTTTTTATAATGAGACTTTAGCAAGTGTTCAATGATCCCAGAGAATTTTCTTCACCATCTTTCTTGCGTTGTGATAAAAAATTGCTTTGCCCGTCTGCATTTGTAGCCTACTACCACATCTATGGAATGTTATGGATTTTTCGACGGTCGTTTCTCCAAAAAATATTGGTGTTGCGAAAAAAATGGTAATATTTCGAGGTGATTTTCATTTTTTGTCTGAACAAAAATTCTCTAATTCGCTCCTTTGGGGACTTTGGGGTGCCATTTTCAGCGGGTTTCACCCAAGGAAGTTTAAAGGTGTATGGAAGCCCAATGCTATGGCCCATTGGATCAAAAAATGTCCAGCCCAGTATGAAAATAACTGTCAGAGTTGGCCCCGCCGATTTTGCGCAATAACGAAATTCCACGAAATACGTAATGTGTTGCTACTTACACACTGATAAATCAGTGTGTAGTTAGGCAACACATTATACTTTTATGAGAGCCGTATTAGTTTCGATTGTTTTGCTTTGTGTGATTATATTTTGTGGTTGCAGAAGTTTTTTGGATTGATAATAACCTTCTTATTTTAGTGATTAGTGTTTATTAAATTGTGACTATAATTTTGTGTTTATTGTTTGTTACTTATAATATCGTAACAAAATGACTAGAGGTTGTATGATTTTGTCTTGCAAATCTAAGGGTAACATACCCGGCATTTTTTACTTTAGGTTAGTATTTCTTATATTTAAATTAGGTGTTTCTTATGAGACGTAACGTTAGGTAACCGAATAAATAATAATATATCAATTATGAATAATAGAAAATGAAAATTTTAGTGAAATAGCAGTGAGAAAAGTAAGGCAATCTTAACTATCTTTTAGATGATTTCCACAATGTTTGTGTATTTCTGTGGATTATTAAAAAGAAATAAGGTTTACATTTAGGCACTTTTATTTCATTTAATAATTTACATTCTTTTAAAGAATCAAAATTATTAATTCCTGGGCAGACCAGGCAAATTTTAATATATACAGGTCCCTCTAATTGAATAAAAGAAAGTACAATTTTTACTTTTTCTGTATTTGTTTAAAAAGAAATTAGATTTCTGGTTTCCTAAACTTACATTATCAACTTTTTAAGCTAGACATACTGTGGACACATAATATTTAACGGTTACTGTTACAATGGATACCTAGGTACCAAAGGTTACTAAACATTTTTAACCACTGATATTCTGTCTCATAAATGTTTGGTATTAGTGAAAAGTATATGCCTAAAAAGCAGTTATAAAAATTTTGACTTTTTAATGTACAACCACAATCTTAGGATTAGATTAAACTCATTTACACTATCTTGCCCTTCTTTTATCAAAAAATTGGTGATAAGTACATGAAACTATCATACAATGTTTGAAATTTATTTTTAAAAATTGTGTTTTTATTTATTTACAAAGATTTTTGGTAAAAATACAAAACTCCCAAAAATATCGACCATTTAAATAGAAGGCAGTAAATTGGCGCCATCTATTTTTTCCATATTATATCAGATGATATAAAATCCAATATTACACAATAATGTTAAATATTTTATGGTAGTATCGTTTAATAACGAACAATTTGGTGCAAAAAATAAAAAAACAGTGAATGCTTCAATTTGACATTTGATGATCAACTTTATAGATAGTAACAAAGAATTATGGAAAACCGGCTCTGACCTACTATTCATTGCGCAAACTCCGCGGGGCCAATCCCCCGATTCCCGCTGCCCTGCACGCCTGGACAATTTTGTTTTACAGTATTGGGCTTCCATACACCTTTAAACTTCCTTGGTTTCACCACGTTGGAACCGCGATAAACTTTTTCTCGCTCGAAAGCATCCGCAAAGACCTAAGAATTGCGCCACAAATGAAAACTGTACAGATTTATTTACAGCTTTGGGTACTTTTAGATCTTCAGTTACTGGACTATTTGAAGAATAGCCAAAATAACATTTTTCCCAGCAGCTCCCAACAGTGGCCACTTTCATGTATCCATTTACAGTCAGTCTAAAAAAGTCAAGAACTTCCTACTAAGTTCGGTCCTTTATCCCTATTTCTATGTTAATTTTTTTTTAAATTACCGTTTAAAAAAAAATTGGACAAAAAACTTAAATTACAGACCTGCGTTGAAAATTTTAGCCAGTCACAAATTTATTAATTTATGCGATTGTTGGTTAGTGATCATCTCTCACTTCTTTATAGCAGGGAATCCCTAATCTTGTTGATGTCTTGTTTATTATCAAAGAGCTTTAGATCCGGAATATTTGTTGGAAGTGTGTCTCGGGTTCAAAAAGTCAAGGATTTCATCCTGTGTCATAAGTTCATCATTTTAGAAGAAATAATAAAATATGCAATAATAAATCATTTCAAATAATGTGCCCTATTAATTGTGCTATTTAAACAACAATTAAAACGAAATTATGTTGTTTTCAAGCCTTGGAACCACTAAGTGTTGTCAGGAGCCATATGGCGTTTTCACTAAAAAGTTTGACTTTTTTGCTTATAACCAATTTCAAAACGTTTGGTTAATTGACCATAATTTGTGTTGTTTCCACTCACTTAAAAGTTGTATGTTAACGAAACAATGGAATTAACACGTAAACATTTCCGTACAGTGATTGATTACCACTTTTAATCTAGATTATTCATTGTTCACAGACGAAAGTCCTAAAAGGTGTCCAAAATCAGTTGCCGTGTTAGAAAACATTATAACTGTTCAAATGCTAATAATGTAAGATCATGTGACATACTCCGAGATCGGGCAGTAATTTCATCATCATAAATATTGCATGACTATTTGACCGTGCAAAAGGTGAGGGGCACTCAAAAACCGAATTAGTGGTTCGTCCGCTGTACAGTCCAGATTTGGCACCAAAGTACTTCTTTTGGTTTTGTTTTGTCAGAATAAACTTTTCTGTTTTTTGACCAAGTCCAGTCACCCACATATCCAGTACATTTAGCCACAGCTTAAGGAAAACTGCCTGCTTAGGGAACCTACAAAAAATATGTATTATCAACTTATTATAGGCTATGATAGCACACATTTTCAAAATTGCCCTGTGCGGCAATAAAAGTTTTACAAACAAATAGGACGGTAAGCAGCAGACTTTTATAATAAGGGAGCTGGTATATGAAAAGATACGAAAACTGAAGAGCCTGTACGTCACACTCCCATTTTGTTACATGTATTTTATACGATTTTTATTCCAAGTGTCTTTAGTAAGATTATGTTAACTTTAAAAAATATATTTTGTTTTGTTAAATAAATTTACATTTTTTTAATTAAAATCATTTTTCCATCTTGTCCGAAATGATATAGGTCCTGGGTTTCTAAAACTAAAGATAGATTTTAAAAAACGTACTTACTCATAAAACATAATTCCTGATGGTTTATCTGCCTTTCGGATATGGTTCTTGCATTCTCTAACGAAACACGGCATAGTTTTTAAATTGAAATCACCAAAAATTCATAATAAACGCTCTAAATTAGAAAAAAATGAACTAAACTAAACAATTACAAAACACGAAAAAAAAAAACAAAACAATTCACAAAAATTCCGCTCGTAGGGGACGTTCCCGAAAAAATGGATGCGCACTCGTTTAAGAGCATTCTACTCCCCTACCATATCCCTAAAAAAGCCTTACGGTATAAATATAATTTTGTTAAATGAGACACCCTGTACATTATTATAGTCTGTCTCAAAGTATATCGTTATGGCTTTTGACGGACCATACCCCAATAAACCTTTAACGATTTTATTACCTATTGTTATTGGGTAAACCTATTTGTTAATAAGGGCAGTGGTGGGCCAGGTATCTCTTGAGTATTAACCATAAGGCATATAAATATTTGGGCTAATATTTTAGTGGCAGTGTTGAATAACTGTGCGTTTCGAAAAAGTTGTTTTACGAGAATATAACTATGTCGAGTCGGAATCACTTGTCATTAGATGCAAAACAGGTTGTGAAAAATGTGTATGAAACTTTAATCAGTGGAGGTCTAATTAAACAAGAAGCTTTAAAAAAACCTGTCTTCTTACAAAAACTCCAATATCATCGATAAGGGATATTATTATTAGTAAAGAATTGAACAAAAGAAAAAACGTAGTGATTTTCAATCTCACCGTATAGACAATAGTGATCAGGACCCAATAAGAAGGATATATATTATCTTTATGAAAGCGGAGTTATTTCTACCTTGGATAAGCTGAAAAAGAAGCTAGACGAAGACGAAACCCATATAAATATTATCCGTCAATACAGCCGTCTGATACACAAAGCACCAGCTTCATCAATTTTAAAAACTAAAATCCAGGAATATTTGTTAGAAAATGATATTTATTTTGAATTTAGTTATACAAAAACGCATCTTTTGGAAGTCCTAAATTCATATGCAATTAAAAACATATGTATGTGATAATTTGGCTGAACAGGCTGAGCACACTGTCTTACGGCTTCCTCCGTATCACTGTATGTTTAACCACATAGAGCATTTGTGGAACCAAGTAAAATCAAAGATCAGAGCAGAAAATGTTACACCTTCTTTAAGTCCCATTATAAATTTGATAAAAAATGTAATTACCAACATACCAGTTGAGAGCTGGAAAAATTCACTACAGCACATTATAAAAATTGAGGACTCTTAAATTTTTATCCAAAACAACATAAATCCTATTGTAATTAATCTCAATGATGACTTTGAAACAGAATTAGATTTAGATATTTAGATTAAAAATGTAATTATGTATATATGATGCAGTTATAAATTTATTAAAACTTTGCATATATTTAATTTCTTATTGTAATTTTAAGATTTTACTTACCTAAATAAACAATAAATTATAAATCTTTATATTATAGTCCGTCCCCAATGTTCTGTCCTTTAATACCTATCGATCCGCAGTTTTATTGCTGTCCTCAGGTATAATTCATAAATGAAGGCAAGATCTAACACGGTATACTTTGAGACAGACTATACATATTAAGATACCCCATGATATTCTAATCATTTTGCTTATTTATGTTTCTATACCTGAAATTAACAAGGTATAAACAATTGAATACCGAAATTTTTAAACTTTGACGATTTACTAACAAAAAACAGTTAAATATGGATCAAAATAAATTTCACTTTTCAGGTTTTTTTAAATATTTTTGTAAGAGCCAACTTAACGCCTAATTCAGCAAAGCATAGCAATATTTAAGTTATAGACATAAAAATATTAAAAAAGACGGCTCTCTTTTTCGATAATAGTCATCTCGTAAGAGGAGAAATATTTGATACACCAGCTGTAGATTGAAAAAACAAATTAATGCAATACTTTATTATTTATTACAACATTTTAATTAATTTATGGTCGTCCAACATAACATACATTAATCATTAAAATTATAAATGAGTGTTATCTCATAGAAGTCATAATAACAGTCTCAAGTAGGTGGCCGTATTTTTCAAGGATTCTGTGCCGTATGAGATTAGAAATATTTGTTACGGCTGATGGTGGCTAAAAAGTATACTTTTGACATGCGTATAGTTTTCATACACCGTTTGTTTTCGTTTGAAAATCACTTAACAATTGGTGTATTGGTCACTTTATCGAAAATTACTTTTTTTTTGTGGAAAACAGTGCCGACTAGGATTTTTAAAACAATTTATCTAAAAAGTGTGACCTGACCAATTTGGTTCAGAAAATTTTCATATTGGAATTTGCGAAAAAAAAAATATTTTTTTTTCGGAACCCCACCAGGGAAAAATCAAACAAACAAATCCTTTATTTGCATTTTTTGTGAATTTCATTAAATTTTATATCTGCATTTTTCTTTAAAATTATATATATATATATATATATATATATATATATATATATATATATATATATATATATATATATAATTTGCTAATGTGGATATATTTATATGTAGGTAGGTATATATATGTATTTGTCTGTCGACGTGATTCTAAAGTTATGGCTTGAGCTAAAAATCATGAAATTTGGCACAGTGGTAGTCTTTAGCAGTGGCTAGAACCTAACAAAGCCCATTTTTTGAATATTAATATTACGGCAAACGAGTTTATAAACTTTTTTTCCGTCCTAAAATATAGATAAGCTTAGCAAGTTGCATATGTATTGACTTTTAGGATGATTAATTTGCAGGTTAGAAAACTAAGTAAAAAATGTTTTAATGAAACGATATATAACTTTTCTTCTCAAACGATATAATTTGAAAATAAAATATGCTCCTCATTTACAAAACTAAACTTTTTCCATTATAAATAAAAATCATATATATATATATATATATATATATATATATATATATATATATATATATATATATATATATATATATATATATATATATGTTTGGCACATGACTAGACATACGCTAATCTAAGATACGGTTTACCCAAATATTTTGACCTGGGCCTTTAGAATTTTTTATTTTTTTTTTAATTTTTAATTTTAAAATTTCAAATTGAAATAACTTTTTAAAAAATCATGAAACTGACAACATTTTTATTTTATTTTAATCTAGACTAATACCAAAATCATACAAATTTAATGATTGGGGATTGAAATTACGGGCCTCAAACCACAAAGAGAGGTATTCGTAAAAAAATGCCCACCTTGATAAAGTTGACAAATAAGTCTTGCTGTTTTTGAGCAAATTGTGGTTATTGCATATCGTTCGAAAGGGCAATTGAAGATGTATTTGACTAATTAGGAATACTCGATCATTTCTAATTTTTTTTTATGCAATGCAAAGTTGGCTCTTAGAATTATTTTTTACCTTTTTTTGTGGTTTAAGGGCCCGTATTTTTCTTTGTAGCTGTCATTGGCCCCAATTATTAAATTTGTATGATTCTACCATTAGTCTAGATCAGGGGTCTCCAAACTACGGCCCGAGGGCCACATCCGGCCCGCGGACAGATTTTGTCCGGCCCGCGGAGAGCTAGATATTGAAAACTCCTTTTAGAGAACAAATAATTTTTATTGCAAATTAAATTTAGTTTACTGAAGTATTCTAATTTTATGTTGAATAATTATTAATATGAATCTAATTGATAGGTCATGGGCAACTCCGCTAACTCATAACATTCTTGTAGGCTTATTGTTATTGTTTTTGTGATAAGTTGGATAAAGAAACAAGAATTTAATTAGTAAAGACATGTATAATATGCAGAAAATTTAACTTCATATATAATAACTAAAAATTATTGAAATGAACCAACAACATTTTATACATTTTAAATAATCACTTAACTTATAACAAACATAATGACATATGAAATATAATTAGATTTATGTAATTGAGATTTTCCACTGACAATAGTTTGTAGTTGGGACAATTTTACTTGTACCAATTATTAAAAGAGATTTAAATGCTCATCAGTTAATTTCGATCGTAAACATTTTTTGTGTACTTCATTTTGGAGAAGGTTTTTCACACAAATAAGTAGTACCAAAAACAGAAAACAGACCACGAGCAAATTTATGAAATTATCAAATTTGTCAGTGGAAACTCTTAAAAATTCCAACAAAGATGAGTTTTGAAATTTGTTCTTAATTATATCACTGCATTGTAGACCCATCATTTCCATTTGAAGTTCCGGGGTAGGGTTTCAATGTTTATCGAAAGGATGCTGAAAATCTTAATTTGATTGCAAGGATCAAAGTCCGAGAAAGAGTATCAAAATTTATCTTCAAAGACTCAAAGTTTCGATTGCAAAATCGATAGGAAACTCAGTCTCAGTAGGTGGTGAATATTTCACATGTTTTAAAATGTGAAAAAATTTACTTCGTAGTTGTGATTGAAACAGTCTCAATTTCTTCCGGAATGATTTGATATTAGTGTATAAATCAGGAAGATGCTGGTTTTCCTTGCAATCCCAAATTCAGTTCGTTCACGTTTTGTCAAATCAACATAGAATTAATTCCACGCCATGCGGTTTTGTAATTCAGTAAGAGGGCGATGCTTTTCATTCAAAATGTCGATCACCCGAAGTTCAAAAAGCGCTGAAGGACTTTCCCACAACTAAGCCAGCGTACGGGCGAGACGGCAGTATGATAAGGTAAGTCAGTTTCTCCAATCTCTTCAATAAATTGTCGGAATTGTCGGTGATTCAGCCCAAAAGATCTGATAAAATTAACAATTGATATGACTGATTTCAGAACGTCAGACATATCCAAACATTTTCCGCACAAAGACTGTTGATGAATGATACAATGTAAGACTAATGGTTTTGAACCACCGTCATTTTCTACAGCCTTTGACAAAGAGCGACCACTCCTTTATCTTTCCCACTCATGTTTTTGCCTCCATCAGTTGTAATAATTTCGTTTTTCCATCGAATTTTTTGATTAATGGCCATTTCAACTCCTTTAAAAATTTCTGTACCAGTAGTTGTGCCAGAATACTATACATATCAAGAAGTTCTTCGTGCATTCATAACTTTTATCTACTCCTCGGAATATAAATCAACACCTGAGCAGTATCTGACAATCCGTTGACTCATCCAAGGACAAAGAAAACCACTCAAAATGTCCATTTTTGTCGAACAGTTGAGAGGATA
>JAHBCN010011108.1:0-29778 GCA_019359885.1 Listronotus oregonensis | reverse complement strand
CTTTTCGATTGGCACCCATAAATATTTTATCTCAAAACTTAGCTTTGGCTTTATATTAACAATTGGGGGTTTTTTCTATATTGTCGGTGCAACCAGATTTTCCCTGGTAGTTCTGCATGGCTAAGGGAAAAATTTTTTCATCATCCATGAAATCGATCTGTTATTCGCGGGGAACTCCCTTAAATTGCAACAGCTTGCTAGCTGAAATCAGTATATTTGGGTCCCTTTTTTTTCGGAATTTTAAACCACTTCTAGCAATATACCGAGAAACAGTTGCGTTGGAAATTGGGAAGCGAGGAAACCTTTCGGTAGACTGTCCCACTTTTTTCACTTTTCGAACTAATCTTTCCTGCTGGGCATCAGACAACTTCAGGGGTGACCACTTTTCGGAGGTTCATAAGGGGTTTCCTTCTTCACATTCCCCGAACTGTTCGATATAGGGGGATTTCGAAATTTTTTCCCCTTTAAAAAAATCCTTTTTTTTTTTTTAGGCATTTAACATTTTAAAATCTTCTTTGAATATCAGCTTGTACGCCATTGCGAAATAAATTATAACAACTAGCATATTTTTAAAAGGGGAAAATCTGCAATTTAAAAATTTTCAAGGATCATTGTTTAAAAGCATCCATATTTCTGCGAAACCCCGGGAAATTTTTTTCAAAACTTCTGTAAGAGGGGTTTTTACATTAAATTTATGAATTTTTTTTTAATTAAAATAAAAAAATTTTTTTTTATTAAATTTTTAAAAAAATATATATATATATATATATATATATATATATATATATATATATATATATATATATATATATATATATATATATATATATATATATATATATATATATATATATATATATATATATATATATATATATATATATATATATATATTTTATATATATATATATATATATATATATATATATATATATATAAAATATTATATATATTATTTTTTTTAAAAAATTAATTAAAACAAAAAATTAACGTCCTAACTCAAATTAAATAAATTTCACTAAATTATAGAGACAAAAACCGTCATCTGACAACACTTGACCTAGCACCCTATGTTTTTATTGTAATGTTAATATAGTTTTAGAGGGGGCAAATCATTCGCACTACGAGCCGAAAAGTTGCTAGAGGCAGTAGGTGTTCTTTCGCTAAAGAACCAACCGATTATTTTTAATAACGTAAGTTCTGTTAAAAACGTCGGGGTGGGGAGACTACCGGTACCGGTAATGATTGTAAAAGGTTATCGTCGTATTTCCGAATTCGAGCACGTGGTGACGCGGCGCAGCATGGTGTCATTCAATACTAAAATTATTTGCAATATTTATTTTATTTAAATAAACTAGTAAACTTAAAAAAAATAGAATAATGTCAAAGAGCGTAGAAAAAGAGGAAAACTCCTCCAACGAGGGGTTCAAAATGAAAAAAGAGTTAACGCTATTAGACGGAGTGGCGATAATAGTGGGGGTTATTATAGGTTCGGGAATTTTTGTGTCCCCAAAGGGGGTATTAATGTACTCGGGATCCATGGGTATGGCTATAATAGTGTGGATATTGTCAGGAATTTTGTCTATGCTAGGCGCATTATGTTATGCTGAGTTAGGTAAGTAATTATAAATAAACATTGTAATTCTGTTATTTAAAATACCTAGGTACCCCTTTTTTGATCAACTTACTATTTATGTTAAAAATAAAAAAAAGTTTTTACTTGAATCTCCCTGGATCCCCTAATAAGTAATTCTAACAAATTTAATTTTTAGTAAATGTAATTATGCAGACATGCAAAAAAATATATAAGTTTAAGTGCATTTCGATAAGATTTATTGTCGTATTGTGCTTAAAAACAAATTTTATAAAACAAGATGTTTATTAGGATGTAGTTGGGCATTTGTATTAAAAAATTTAAAGTATTCGAATTTGCCCTTTCTTTTAATGTATAAGTATCAAAAAAACCCCTTCAATGGTAGATGTATAACATACATATAAATGGGGGTTTCAAATGGTAAAACTATTATTGTTACTATGTATATCTTTAAAGGCACTAATCTATTATCTCAAAAGTTTAGCACCTTCCCATTCTGTTAATAAAACATACTGTTTTGTTCAGAACGCAGCTAACAAAATTTTGGGCTTTACTTTCAAGTTTAGTCCTGGAAGCATAATTGAATCCTTTTGTTTGTATAAACGGTATATATTTATTGCCAAATGATAAAATGCATATCTCATGAAAAAAGTTTATAAATCAGAGGGGTGGATTACGCAAAAAAATGAAAAGGCTGAAAGCCTATTATTTAATTAATTTTTTCAAAAAAAGTAATGTTTAAAATTTTTAAAGATAGTATAATTAATAATTTTTTCAAAAAAAAATTTGATGAAATGTTAGTAATTTTTTTTTAAAAAATACATAGTTTAAAAAAAAACCCTTTTTTGTTTCTTTTTTGTTTATATTTTTTTTTTATAAGAAATTTGTTTGTTTTGTATATTTTTTTAAAAACTTGTTTTTTAATCTTTTATAAGAATTACTAGTAATTTTTCATTCTTAATTTTAAATCTTCCTTCTGATATCAAAAATATTAAGGCCAAAAAATATATTAGCCTATTGGCGGCAAAAGTTAAACCCGGCTGGGTTAAATAACTAAAAAAAATAAATCTAGGTAAAGTAACTTTAACGTCATTTATGTTTTACCTATCTATTTTATTGATCTATAATACCTTAGAAACGGAATATGTTATGATGCAATATACCTGTACCCCAAAATTCACACCTAGGGAATATAAGGGGATTAGGGTATTTTATAATCCTAATGTATATGGAAATTTTATTGCTTTCCAATTTTATTTCCCCTTAAAAATCAAGTTTATACAAAAATAATTTTTCTTTAAACAATACAAAAAAAATTAAACTTTATTTCAAAATAAAAATTACAATTTGAAATGTCCCGGAAAATGTAGCTGATCCCACTATAAGAATGGCCCGGTGTTTTTGTGATGGTAGCAGCGGTGGTAGCACTAACGCAAATGTATAAAGAAAGTCATTAAAGAATTTTCAAAAGAAAAATACGAATTAACCTCGGAATTAACTGAATGGCAATCTTTTGGTTCTTTTTTTTTGGGGGAAAAAATGAAATCTTTTTCTATATATCCTTCAGTACTGAAGAGTTTTTCCATTCCCATGTTGTTTTAGCGTTTCAAACGAAGCACCTGCCTCAACAAGTAAAGTTGCGATGTGGACAAAAAAGTGGCCGGTGAAAAAGCTTTTGCATTATCATTTTTAAAAATTTTGGATCAATTTTTGGCGTTTCCCCTGGTATTTTTCCATTGGTTTCTTTTTACACCCTTTCTATATAAAAGAATTTTCCCCCTTTTTCCCATGGTCTTAATGTGTACTTTTTTTTAAAATTTTAAAAGGCCCTTTAAATTTCTTAATGATGAAACTTTTGAAGTTGGAAGTTTTAGTTTTTTGTACCTTTAACCAAGACTTTTCCCCTCTATCTTCTGCATCAAGGGTCATTTTGGGCCAACTCATCCTTTCCTCCAAAAACACCCATTAAATTGACTTTGTGACGGATATCATCAGGATTTCCCATTATAAACTTTTAGTTTTTAAAGAATTCGTTCACTTAAAACCAAATATGCCATATCCCATCAACGTTGCCTTTTATTTAACTGGCAAAATTTTCATGCTTTTATTTTCTCTTATATTTTTGGGAAATTTTTTCCATTTTAGGGAAATCGTTCAAAAATGCAACTGAAAAACCACAACTGACCCCGAACATCAAAGCAAACTTAACATATATTATCTACTTACGTATACAATTTTTTTTGGGAACTTATTTTTTTATTGCGAATAAATAATGTAATTAGTCATTGAAAAACTCTTTTGGGGAAAAAATAAAGCATTGTATGCAACAGGTTTGGACTATAATGCCCATCAATTGAAATCTAGCCCTCGGGCCAGAGGCCCTGGGGTATTTCGACCCTTGGGCTATAAATCAATAACGCCCTTGATACATAAATAGCTATTGTGTGTCTTTTTTTTTTAAATTCGCTGAAAAAGTCGGTATTATTTTGACTTATTGATAATTCGTCCTCAAAAATGCGCTAAACATTTTTTTTTAATATTTGACTTGGGTGTAAACATACCAAAAACCAGAATGACACAACTATTCGTAAAGGTCCAATAACTAAAGGATGGCCCATTTAAAACAGTCCAGCAAAGATTACGGGGTTGAATGTAAATATTTAAGAAAAATCCTTGGAACCCAGGACGGATTTTCTTTTTGCCCATAGGCTAATATTTTTGCCCCCAATGTCAAATATTTTTTATAAAATTTTTATAACAATTTTTAAAAAACAAATTTTTAAAGGGAAAAAAATAATAAGAAAAATTTAAAAAACAATTATTTAAAAAAAACAAATTTTTTAATACACTCAAATCACAAAGGCATCGTAAAATAAAAAATAAATTCGAAATTCACTCACAAAACGTTTTAAATGCTCAAAATTTCAGATAAAATTGTTTGACAAATGCAGAATACGTTTTTAAGAAAACCTAAAACATTCCAAAAACCGAGCCAAAAACTGAACAGTATTTTCAATAGTTGTTGCAAAAAGAGTAATGTTAATTTCAAAAATTGATATCTCTTAAACCAATAAAGATAGGTACCAAGAAGAATAAAACACTAAAATGTTAAATATGAACCAAACCTGCAGAAAAATATCTAATGTAGTTTACATTGCAAATTAATCACAGAGTGTTACAAACTTAAGAAAAAATTTATTTGTTATTTTCTTGTATATTTCAACATGGTTTGTATTTAAAAACAAACAATATATTAACAACCAAACAATTATCTACATTTGAAAAAAACATTAAAAAAGATTATAATTAAAAAATTTGATCTATGGGTTCTTTCGAATTTTTGTCGGTGATTTTTAAAAAACAAATATAATTAATGGTAAAAATAGTCTTTTTTTTATACAAAAATTATTTAATTAAAAGGCAAAACTATCCCTAACTTTTTTTATCGAAACTGTTTCTAAAAAAAATCAATTATATCTAAAAACCCCGATTACATACTATAAAAAATTAAAAATTTTCGCCCTAGCTCTTTTTGAGCCTTTGCGTAACCCACCTTTTCGGACCGTTATTTGTTTTTCAGGGCATTTTACAGAAATTTTCACCACTACTGTGTCTTTAATTCCTTAGCGGGGATGAAATTTACCCTTATTTATTTGAATTGTGATACATTTTTGAAAGGCATTACATTTTCTTAAACATGGTGCTTCGTTTTTTAAATTTGTGCTTCGGGTTCCCAAAAAATTTTATTTAAATTTCGCATAATAATTACTTTTGTCTTTTTAAAATTAAAATGTCCACATTTTACCTTCTTACAATAGTACAGCAACTGTTTAATGTTTCCCGGGGTTTTTTGCCTAGTTTACAGGGGAGGACAAATTAGCCCCGTTTCCCCGAGGCTTATTTTCTTGTCCTTAAATTTTTGTGGATTAATATAATTCGAGTTTAACTCTAGTACCTATTTTAACCCTAAGAAACTGACCTGGCCCGAGACGGGATAATGACAGCAAAAAATAAAAGTATTAGGGACGGGGTCGTATTTATTTTGTTTTGGGAAAAAGAGATTGTACCAAAAACCGATGAAAACCTATAAGACTTTGGATCATTCTTATTTGGGTAATGGCAATTTATACCTGATGGTATATATATATATATATATATATATATATATATATATATATATATATATATATATATATATATATATATATATATATATATATATATATATATATATATATATATTTATATTATAATTTGGTTTTATATTTATTATTTAAATTAATTAGGTTTTCTTAATAATTGATTGAACTTGTTATATGATAATATCCACAATATATTTTTTTTTTTTTTTTTTGTGGGGCGCTTTTTTTGCTCAATGTTGGACGCTTTCAGGTGGGGTTCAGTATTCAACAGACCCTTCGAACCTATAATAACGATAAATGTTTACACTTTTTGTTTTTAAATAAAATTATGATAAAACTTGAATATCAAATAGTTATAAATATGAAAAGTACTTATCAGGATATCTAACCAATACATTAATTAAACCTTTTCTTATAAAATTGAAACAAAAAATAAATTTTTTTTATAATATTCTTTTTTTTATTATTATTATTGTTTTATAATTTTTTAAAAAATTTAATAAATTAAAAAATAATATGAAAAATGTATTTGATTCGATAAGTTTTCTTTCCTGAAAATTTATTTTTATATTTTTTTTTAAATTTTTAAAAAATTGTTCCCTTATTTAAAAATTTTATTTTCTAAAATTTATTAAATAAAAAAAAATCTTTCCAAAAAAAATATCTGTTCTAAGTCTGGGCCTGTCCTTTTTCTCCTAGGGGAAATTAAAATTTAAACCCTTTTTCGGTTTTAAAATGTCTATTGTAAGTTACCTGTTTATTGTTACAAAACTTTGAAGTTCTCTTCCAAGTATTAAAAAAAAAAAGGGTATAATATTTATACAAACAGGCTACGATGTCTTCAGAAGGTTTATTTTTAAATGGGCTTGAAAAACCCTCAGCTGATAACATTACTTCTTATCTGGTTGAAGAACTTTGTTTTTTGTGTCCTGGAAATCGGCATAGATTTTATGTAATTTGTCTTCCTCCAGGGAAATTGATTATTTTGCGAATTGATTTTTATATACACTTTCTTAATTTTACTTTCTTTAAAACATAAAACTTTGGAAGAAAAAAATGGATAACTTTCTAGGTTATTTTTTCTTAAGGCCCCAACCCTTCCCCATTTTTTATTTTTTAAAAAAAAAAAAACCGCCCTTTTTTTTGTCCTTTTTTGGAAAACCCCCGGAGAGCGTGGTTTCTTTAGCGACTGAATTTGGGCAATCTCTTTTTTTTCGGGGTTAATTCGTTTATATACCCCAGAACAATTACTTTTTAGGGAAATAGGGCTTTCCCAAACACCTAGAAAAATTTTAGCTTGTCAAATGGGCAATTTTAAATAAAATTTTAACTTTATTACTAAGCCTTACTTTGCTGTTATTATCTGGGCAGCTATAAACTCCTGATTTAAAATTTAATGCTCTTTTTTAAAGTTTTATAGTTATATAAGTTTCATTTTTTAAACTTGTCATATATGCATTTAAAAAAATTACTCTTTTTTGACTTCTCAATTTCAATATTTTTATAATTTTCAAATAAACCTCCGTTTAAATCTTTAAAAACTAATACTAAATCTAAATAAAATAATTTTACACATCTTTTATGACCAAGGTTTAGGGTTTTTTTAATAATTCCACAATATGAGTTTAATAAGCTCGATTTTTGTCTTTTTAACCCTCCCGCACTATGCGAAATTAGTATTAATTTTTACTTTTTTAATATATTTATTCATGAGAAAGATGGTTTCTTTCTATCTTTTGATATAAGTTTTTAGGGTTTTTTTCAGTCAGTTTAAAAATTCTTAAGCATCATTGGGTGCCCAAAAAAACTGTTTCCAATTTTAAAAATTTTCCTTTTTATTATTAAAATCCAAACACTTTTGTTATTGTGCGTCCCAAAAATTACTTTAAACTTAAATCTTTCCTTTTTCTAACCCAAAACATCCTAATATTAAATTTTTTCATGGGGTCGATCATTATTGGGTTTTTCCTAGGGTTTTTTATGTATTAATGTTTATTTTGGTCACTATTGTTACAACCCTCTGTATATTTATAACTATCTTGTTATAATTTGATCATTAAATTAGCATTAAAATTTATTTTTACATTTGGCTTTCCCTCATCTTTTAGATTTATTACAGTCAAGAACAGTTTTTCCGATATTTTCCAGTGAATTTCTGTGATTTTCTCTCATCTGTTTATCATAGGTACCTTATGCCTTTTTCTTGGTTTTAAATCCTATTTTTTTATATTTATATGACCCATTTTACCATTGATATTTATGTTCTTTTTATGTTTTTCCTTTTCTTTATATTTTATAATAAAAATTTATTTAATGTATTTTTCCATAGGTTATACCATCTCAATATATATATATATATATATATATATATATATATATATATATATATATATATATATATATATATATATATATATATATATATATATATATATATAACATAATAAAGAAATCTTTTTTTCTGAAATACTGTTAGTTATTAAGTTCTGCGGTAATAGTGTGTTGAAGATGTCCAGTGCAAAAGACATGAATTACTGCAGCCAAAAATATTGCCCATTGAGAGCAAATAGTTGTTAAAAGTGTTTATTTAAAGTTAGTAGATCGAGGCCACAAAAAACTTTTTTCATTAAGGAGGCTTATCAACTTTAACCGGCGTTATCAAAGTACAGGTGGAAAATTGCTAATAATATATTAGGGCCTTTTAGTTAAATTAAAAACAGAGCTGTAAATGAAATTAAAAAAATTTAAGAGTGAAACTATATTAAGTTTGTTGAGCCCATATGAATTTTAAACGGTTTTTTAATAGACAAATAAACTAACTATAACAAAATAGTTCATTTTTCTTGCTATTAACTGACACGGTGCAGAGTTTAGAGATTATGTGCACATCTCAGTTTTCACCCAAATGAGCATTATTGGAGACAGCACGATACCAATTTTTCAAATGAAGAAAGATGAGACTTTGAATATGCACTTGCTAAACACCAAAATATTATTAAAGACCAAAAAAGACTGACCAGGTCACAATTGAGAAAAAAAAACGTGCTTGGATAAAGTTGAGGCTAAGTTTAACCTTCTTATTACAGTGGTTGACAACAGCCTAACACCACTTAAAAAAAAAATGAAATAAAATGTACAGGAGGGTCCACACTCAGATAGTGAAAAGATCATATACATAGTTGTTTTAAGTTTAATTAGATATTAAAACCTTTGGACATAATCTAGTCCTAACAGTTCGGATCAAATAATACCTTTTCGTTGATTAACTAAACATAAATCAAATTTGAATAGATCAAATAGAATATTGAGTCATAAAATAAATACCTAAAAAGTTACTAACATAAATGGATGCATTTTATAATAAAAAAAAACTTAAATGCCCATTTTGAATTTTAATGTTGCTATTTTCTTTTTCACCTAAAATCTTTTTATGAATCCATTAATTAAACATAATAATTTTACGTTAATAACTAGAAAGAAACGGAACAAAGAAAGCGTCCAGCCTGACTGTAAGTCAGGCACTATTATCTCAAATGTTGCATCAAAAGTGATCAGTTGGTCGAAAAAAGATTACAAATTGCAAATATGATGATGATTAGTTAATCAAAACCAAAAACCATAAGATGTGACCATATAACCTTTTTCAATATTATTTTGAAAAATTTTGTATTATTTTTAATGTTAATAGCAAAGTTATTTTAGTATTGTTTGGTTGTTTTCAAACAAAGAGTTTTTGTTTTAAATGTTAGATAATAAAATTTGTTAACTAAAAATGTAGATAATCTTTTCCTATTTGCATTTTAATATTTGAAAAAGAGAACCTTGGAAGAAAGAAAATTTAAACCATAAAATAAAAATTATTTTATTTCGAATATTATAAATTTGAAAACTAGTTTATTATAGTTTGTTGTGTGCTGGGGTATTTGATTTACGCTTATTTCCAATATTTAAAAAAATGTCCATATCATCATAAAATTCTTCATTCCATTCAATTTTTGTTTGACATTACTGACAAAAAATGCAATAACAAAAAATTAAATAAAATTTGCGGTTGAAAACGGGCTTTTCCACTTTAAGCCTATAATTTTGGCGGCTTTTAATAAGCCTCATGGGCTTATCTTTCAGCTAAGTTTAGTGACGGTGCAAGTTAATATTTTAAAAAGCCAGTTTAATTCAAGCTAAGCTTAAATTACGATCGGTGCAAATGACCCTTAAGCCTGAAAAGTACAAAGACAGTGGTGCACCTAAATCCTGTGTTGGTTTATGCAATGAATTAAATTCGTCGAGAACATGTGAGATATACGAAGAGCAAAGAGTTCTCATTATTATTAACCTCAGGCAGAGCTATCCGAGGATGATTGTGACATAAGTTGTTCTACAACGTTGTGGCGTACTCTACGTCGCGTCGTTTGAGGGTTTTGTCAAAAAATACGGCGAGGCCAATTAAATGGAATTACACCGTTTGCAACAACTTAGAATACAATATCTGGAAAAAAATGAATAAGGCTAGATCGGAAAATCAAACGATAATATACCTAGGTGATACATGGTATGACACCCATGACACACCAAGTAAGGGATAAAAAAAAAATGTCACCTAAAGCTCCGTCAAATAAAGGTAAAGAATAACAATTCTTCATGCGAAGAGGTCAGAAGACTGACTGGAGTACCAAACTGTTTATTTTTATTTGACAAAAGCATTTTGGATTCAACAGGAGCCTCACTGCAGTACAACTGTGAAGTTTTTGAGACTGGTTTCAAAATGAAATTATTACGAATACCCAAGAGCAGTATTGTGATGGATAATGCATCTCCATAGCCGCCAGTTGAATAAAAATTACCCAGTTCACCAGCAGAAAAAACGAAATAAGACTTTTTGTCTGACCGTGACATATATTTCCATAAGAGTTATAATGTTAAGCAATTATTGAAGAGGTTTTAAAATGTTACAATTTCAAAAAATAATAGTTGCATTAATTACGGTGATAGCAGGTCACGAAATAATTCGACTTCCGCCATATTACTGCATTTTCAAAATCCGATCAGAACTGATGTGGCATAACTTAAAAGTCAATATACGCGCGCACAATAATACACCAACTTTAAATCCTATTCTGATTGTACTGATAAAAACAAAAGTCGAAAATGTAACCGTTGAAAACTGGAGAAACTGTACTGAACACGTTAAAAAAAATGAAAATTCTTATCGCTCTATGTATATAAATATAAATAGCCATAGAACCTGTAAAAAGAATTATTATTAAGTAATTTGGAAGATAGCAAAATTGATTTAGAGTAAGATATGGTGTGTTTTATTTTGTTCTTAATAATAATAATAAAAATAATAATAATAATAATAATCTTTATTCAAAGGAAACAAATAGCTTACAAACAAAAATTTACAAAAAAAGATAATATTCTGAAAGCCTTTGAAATGGCGAAAGTTCATCTTTTGTAATAGGTTGATCTTCCGCCAACACCTGATGATCAGAGCAAACTGATAGACCGGAAAAAAAATCATAGTAATTAAAAATAAAAGAAAAAAATTACATGCTTGCACGATTTATCAACAATAATAAAAAGTAATAATAATAATATGTCAGCCATTATTATAAATATAAACTGATACCCTAATAAATTAGGAAAAAAAATGGGTTATACAAAATATGTAGTTCATTCATTAGAGAAAAACAAACATAATTTTCAAAAATATATATATATATACATATACATATTGAAAAAAACACTACCTTGGGTTTATAATCAAAACAAATGCCAAAAGAAAGTAAAAAAAAACTACTTAAAAGAAAAAAGATCATGAGTATCCATGCATATCTTACTTTAGATCACCACATAAATTATCATACCACACCTACCCCATGTATACATGGATGCATGGTACAGAGCTAAAGCTCACTAGTAAATAATTTTCATCTTTTAGCAAATCGATTTGCGGGGTATTTCAAATTAACAAGACCAGAGTTATAAATATTCAGACAGTATAGATAAAAACTACAAAGCAGTTTGTTTTTAGTGTGAGATCAGTGTTCTGTGGCCTTGTGTCTTATGTTTATGTTGTGGACATCATTCTAAAAATAATTTTCTTATAAGATTAAAAGAGGCGTTTTGTTGCTGACCCAATCAGGTGGTAAGGTGGCACAAGTGCAGTTTCCGTCTACCATCTGTTAATAATTTTAACTCCTTTAATTTGGCTTCAGGATTTCTTCTGCGGATACCACAGATAAACCGTATGCAGAAATTTTGAATTTTTTGTATCCGCTGAGAGTCTAGTGCAGTTAAACAGGACTGCAACAAAATGTCTCCATAATTAAAACTGGACAAAACAAGGGAATCAGAAGAGAAACAAGCTAGCTTCAGCAAATTTAATACATGTCTGGATCCATACAACATTTTAATTTAAAAATAGATTTCTTAATACATTCAGAGACATGTTTACGTCCATCCAAAGTCCCATGATTACTCACTGAACAAATTCAGTGGTATATAATGTGACAGAATTGAATAATCCAGAGCTTAAAGTTTTTGTCTTTTGGTCTACAAAAAAGCACAAGACTATCGTAAAAGCCACGGTCACAATTCGGTTGACGGCGTATTCCGCTAGCGCTGTTGCCGGTGGCTCTAATTAAGCGATTTTTACTTGGTCTTTTCAACAAAAACGTTTGAAAAGTAAACGTATTTATTAATTAAGTTTTCAATTTTCAAATTCATACCAGACAAGAAAAAAACTTGTTTTGTGTGTGGTTAGATAAAATGAATGGGACCATTCCAAAAGCAGTAAAAATTATATATGTATCTCCTGAAAATTAAATCTTAATTAAATTGCCATAAATAATAATTTCTTAAATTTTTTGCAAGAATTTAGTATATCTGTTTAAATGTTCTGTAATTTTTCAGAATGTCATTTTACCCACTCTTTTGGATGATATCCTCTTTGCTTTACGACCACACCAGAAAAGCGTTTTCTCCATTCATTACCTACAAACCTGCCAAGGAGCATTCCAAAATTTTATTAAATTGCCAAGATCCCGTCTACTGAGAAATGGATTAAAGTTTTCAACTATTTATTAGATTTCAATACAAATTACTGCTTAAATAAAGTTTTGAGGAAAAATAGGGTTACTGAGTTTCCACTTTTGCTTCAACTTTGTAATTTAGATCCTTCTAGTGTGAAATATTTTGTGTTTATAATATTATGAGAAAATGTGATATAGTTTTGGGACCCTCTTAGAAACATTGCCTGTTACCTTACCCTTGAGATTTTGTATGTGTTCTTTGGAAACTTGTTTTAAAAAATCTGTGACTTGAGACCATTTTATTATTGTTATTTCTAGCAGTAAGGTGGCAGCTATGGTTTTGCAGGAAACTTAACTTCAGGATGATCTATTTTCTTATAGAATATCACAAAATCAGCAACGAGTAATAAATTTTATTTAAAGGTATACTATAATATTGCCTGGAAAGAGACCACGCAAAGGGTTTCTTGTGAAAAACGCCCAAGCTAATCCCCGCGACTGCAGTTTTTTTTTGTTACCGACATGCAGGTACATTAGTCTGTGTATCGTGGTACATATTACAAAAACAACACATCAGTGGGAATTAGAATTAATTAACTGATGTGCTGTTTTCCAAAGATGGGCCAGGTCTATATTCATTATCTTTGGTAAATTGTGGATCAAATAATAAACAAATTCTTTGGATAGGTATATAATTTTTAATAAAGATAGACGATTCATTTCTATAGCTACATCAGTTTGTTAACAAAAAAAAAATGGTTATACATCAAGGCTATTTTCAGTGATAATATTTAAACTATAGGCACCTACAGAAAGTTGAATGGCATTTTATTTAAATCATGTGCAGAAAACTTTGTGCTTTTCTTCTTTTTCAAACTCTTTTTCTTTGTGGAAAAAAATTTTCTCTGGGGAATAATAAAGCTTTTGTGGAATAAGTTGGTTTTGTTTCTCTAAAATTAGCTGTACTTGATAGGTTTCTCACAGCCCAGCAACGTTGGATTACTGGAGCTAAAGCTTTTTAATAACTATATTCCTCAAAAGCCGATGCACTGAATTCAATGTTTCAGAAAATGAAGTTTGGAAGTGCCTCCTTGAGTTTTGATAATTAGGCCTCCACTTACTGTTTTCAGATTCTTAATGATTGAATCACAGTTGTCTGATTTAGATTCATGGATGGCTAAATCACCGGTGTCAATTAAGCCTGAAATTTCAACAAAACACCAGAATTGAGATATATGTTTATAAAATATTAAAATTTAATAAGCTTCAGGTCTCTCAATATGTCATTAAAAACATATCTAATCCTTAAACTGTGTCTAATATATTTGGACACACTTCTTATTTCAATTTAAATACCAAGTAGCTGGCATTTTTTGAATAATTTAAATTGATATAGCCCACCAACACAAAATAGTGTACAAATACCAAAACTTTCACCATTAATAAAACTGACTACAAATCACAAACTATACTAAGCCAAACTCTTATATGAAATATAAGCCTACATTAAAAAAATCAGATCTATCGGTTATGTTACATCCGTGATTTTTAAAACTCTAATAATTTTCTACACCAAAACCCATTTTAAATTTTAAAAAACATACATTTTTATGGTTTCTCCATTTCTTTTGGTATAAAATAGTGAAGGTGAATTCTAAATCTGAATATATCTAAAAAAGTTAAATAATAATTAAAATTATCGTAAGGTGGAGGGTCTATATTTCAAACAACCTACCTATACTTGTTGGAAGTCGGGTCTCCTTTATGGATCTTACTTTACTAAATGAATATTAGCTTACATGTTATACTTAATAAGAAGAATCCAGCTTAGGAACATTGAAATTGATGTAAACATATTTCACAGTGTCCTAAATAATGAGCAGTTCTGCAGTGTTTGTTGCTTTTTGTACTTGTATTGAATTTCCATACCACTCTCTGCCATTACCTCCCAGACTTCATCTGAGCAAGTAGGTTGCTTCGATCCATCTTTTCCATAGTCCTTTGAATCTTATATTTTTAATTTTAGCAGAAGTTTGCCTTTGTGATTTTACTAAAATTATTTAAAAACGCTAATTAGCGCCCTAATGAAGCCTACCATTATAAGACTAGAAAGATGAAAGTCTTTAATAGCACAGTTGTACCAGCTCATTTTATAATTAATGAATTTTTAGGTGGCTCTCAAATGGCATTATTAATTTTAGAACACCTTTATTTATTCTACCTACTTATAATTCAAGATGAAAGTAATATAAAAAATAAACACATAGATCAGTTGAAAAGTTAATTTTCCCATTATCTACTGTAAGGTAGGTACGCATAGGATCTGACTTGTAAAAATGTGTTTTAAACCTTCATTATTACCAATAAATTGATTGATTGATTGATTGATAAGCAGTTTTTGACCCTTACCTATTAAATCTGATGAGTTTGTCTCGAATAAATCTCATGATTGCTGCAATAGCCCTATCCAGCCGTTTAATATTCTTGCCTTTCAAATACTAAATATTTTATGGACCTATGCATTGACTCAAAGGTGCATATTAGTGTTGACCCTGAATGTAAGCGATAACAGTATGCCCAATATTCACAGTTAACACATAGTAATCCTTAAAATATTTATAAATCTGTATATTCTGGATCTTCCAATTTACAAAATTCCTCCAACATTTTATGGAATACACTAACATCAACTCTGCTCAACCAATGTTCCTAGATGTTTGTAAATTAATACTAAAATAGAGACCCATCAGAATATCTAAAAATTTTCAAATAGCAACATAAATTACTAACTATTTATACACAAAAGTATATCTACCTGGGAATCTCGAAGTTTTAATTTTAGTCAGATTCTTCCTCCATGCACGATCCATTCTTTATGCCTATCGACCTGAAAATTACAATGTTTTTCAAAAATGCCATAAAGCAGGTACAGTATAAACAAAAATCTGTAAACGGACAAATTTTACATAGAATAACTACACAGAAATGAAAAGAGGTAAGTACCTTTTTCTGGGATTCCCATTATATACACCAAGCGTGAAAAAGCATCTACCAGTCTGACATAAAGACTTTGGACTTATTATCTCTCTAGCTTCCCAGTTTTAACCCATTCAAAAAACAGAGTTGGGTGGGTATCGATCTATTAGAATAAAAAAGCACATGGAAAGCCCTCTCTCTTAGTTCATCAAGAACAAGTACTGTATTCAGCTCGATCCCATAGCTGTTCAGACCATGGGTTCCGTCTAAAAGCAAGATACAATCATTTCCATATCTTTTCAGAATTTGGTGTGTGCTGGGGTCATTATGAACAAATAAAGTCTTCAGGTTTTAGTCCCAGAATTCTTCCAAACAAACAGATTGGGGCTTATAAAATATAACACAGTCTCCTTCCTTTGCATCTCCTTTACCCACGCATCACTTACCACTGCATCTTCTTTGTACCTAATTGCTTTTGACTGCAGTGTATGACATTTCTATATTGTATAGATCTTGTCGAGTCAGCAAATAAGACTCTTTTTTTTTTTTTTTTACTTGCAAGGTAGAGTCACAAGAATCCCTAACATTATCGAATCTCATCAAAGGGAATTTTCAATGCCATTTGTTGTATATGTCTCTCTTCTAGAGATAGAAGTGACAAAAATCAATTCATTCTGGTGTCCTATATGTGTTACAAAAAAGTAACATCCTGTGTCATTATTCAATTGTGTTTACTTATTCTGGCAGGATAAAAACCATTAATTTTAACACTACCTTGAATTTTTAAGGCTCTAAGGCTATTTTCCCGAAGCTATAACACCCTGATCTATGACAATCATAATTGGTAGTTTCTGTGTCTTGTGAGCCGCGTTCCCTCATTAACGTGAATTTAGACAGTGTTTCTGCCTCAACTTCCCTCTTCCATCGAAATCACTCTGTGTCAAAAAAGTGAGCTTTCTTGAGAAAATTTAATATGCACCACTTCAAAATGTTTTATCATTCAGCTGAAACTCGATCTGCGAGCTCACACATGGGGCCTGGCGCGATTTTTGGAATTCTACTGTCAGGAAAAGAAGTATCACCATGAACAGCTCTCCTATGAGGTAAAAATGTTTTAAATTAAAGTTTTTCTACTGGCAATTAAAATTGTAATTTGCAGAGATTTTGTACACTTTTTGCCGATCACCGGCGCCTCTTACTTCTTTACACAATTGCTTATCCTCTGTCAAACCAAATTATGGAAAATGGCAACAAATGATACTTATAAAACTTTTTTTGCTAAAAACAGCAGTTAACAGAAACCTAACCTTAACACAAAACAGTCAAACAGCTGACTGAAACGAAACTTAAAGTCGTTATTAACATACAATTGGCAACGGTGCGTTCTCTCAAGAGATTTTGTGACGTGGCTGTTAGGCCTTTATCCAAAAAGCATAGCTTTACTCTTAGCTGGATGAGGATAAAGAAATTGATTCTGCAGGTTGATCATATTATAGAATTAAATCGTTATTAATTATACTACAGGCTCTAACCACTTCAGAGGATAAATGAGAAGAACATTTGGTATCGTCACGTACATCTGAATGAATGATTAAAAATAAACCTATGAAAAAATGCTGTGTATATTAAAAATGAATTGGCCCCAAAATCAGACACAAATTTTCACCAAGATAATAATTTTAGGTTCGACAATTTTCCATTTAAACAGACACGTTGTTTTCTTCAAACAGGTAGTTTTTAAAAAATAAAACTGCTGAATCGGAGAGACCTATACTGCTAAAATATTTAAAAGGGCAGAATGACTAATGGTATCGAATGTTTGGAAAAATCCAATAGCACAGAACCGTTGCCATTCCTGCATCTAAAGCTCTAAAAATGTGATCCTTACAGATAGCAAGGCTGTTTCGCAACTATGATATTTATGGTAAGCTGATTGTGAGTCCTTAATGATATTATTATCTATAAGTGTGTAACAATAGTTTTAATCAAGTTTCTATCTGTAGATAATATTGGAAAGACTTATTGGGCGTAAATCTTTAAATTCCCATTTATATTGTGCCTTTAGGAAGAGGGTACGTATGCGCATATTTACCCATTGTGAGGGGTAGACTGAATAAAAAATGCAGAAATTAATTATGTAACATATGTATTCCAACCAAAATGGGCAGCACATTAAAAGATAAATTTAATATTTAATCCATCAACCCACACTATGATCTTAATAGAATACAAACTTTTCCGACTTGACACTCATTTGTCAATCTAAAATTTAAATAGTTTAAACTACTGCCTCGCCTGTATAATATCCAGATACGTCAGCATTCAAAAAAAGTGGGAAGTGATTGAACAAAAAAATCATGAATTCTATCAACATCAGATAAATGTACTGGTATCTCTTTATTTTTAGATTTAGCATATATGTTTAATTTATTTAAAGATTTCCAGACAGACTTTTTATCTTGGGAAAGATAATGTTGTAAATACGCCTTTTTTTCTCTTTCAATAGATTTATTAACAAAATTACGCATGTTTTTGTATTCTTGGAAATGCTGGACATTTAGTTCTTTTATATTTCGAAAAGCGTTTGTCACGTTCTTTAATCATAATTTTAATTATGTCGGTTACCAAGGCTTATGCTGTTTTCGTATTAAAGCATTTTTTAAGGGGCATGTATATCAAGCAAAACATTCAAATTTTGATTAAGAAAATTTACCTTATCATCAATAGTACTACAATCAAAGATGTTTTTCCAAGGAATAGATTTTAAGTCCATATTCAATTGATTTTGATTAATGCTATTAATATCTCGATATAGTGTAGGCTCTGTTCTGGATGCCAGTTCGTTAAAATCAATAACAGCGAAGACTAATTCATGGTCATAGATTCCAGGTAGGTGTATACTACTACACTCAATCACTTTGCTACTTTCGGGAACTATAATTAAGTCCAAAATTGAAGCGCTGGTTGCCGTTACTCTAGTCGGAAAATTTACTATTTGGTCAAGACCAACACCACTTAAAATATTTGTTACACTTTTAGAAGTCGCTGAAAAATCAGCAGGTTAATATTAAATCCCTAAACAAAACACGCTATCGTATTTTGGCAAATAATTTATTAAAGTGTTCTCAAATTCGGTTAAAAACATATTGCAGTTAATATCGGTGGTTTATATAAACATCCCAAAGCAAAGAGGACTTTCTCAATTTTACGGCAATCCAAATATCTTCTAAACCTTCGGTATTTTCAAGCCTGACAAAATTAAGATTATTTCGAATGTAAATAGCAACACCCCCTCCACGTACCTCTCTAGATCTATCCCTTCTTATAAGAGTAAAACCATTAATACATATGTCGGCGGACAAAATATTATCATTAAGCCATGTTTCACTTAATGTAATAATATCAAAATTATGTGTATTGGTGAAGTTTAGAAATTCAGTAAAATGCGCGGAAAGTGATCTCACATTAAGATGGCATATTTTTATTTTCATCATTGCAGACAATAGTTAACATAAATAAGTAAATTAAAAAAAATAATAATAATAACAATATGTTTATATAGAGAGAAAGACAATATTTCGCATAAACAAATTTAATTAATCAAAAAATGGTCTGTCACGAAGAGGGACAAATAACAACTGATTTGAAATTAATTGCATATGTATATAAAAAATAATGATAGCAAAGTAAGTAACGTGATTATATAAAATATTCTAAGATAATCAAAAATATCGTGGTGTTTGATACAGTAAAAATACTTAACATGAAAAGCGAAAATAGCAACATAAAAAATGGACAGAAGAATGCCGATCACTTACATTTGGAAGAGGACAAACTGCACGACACTCACTACTTTTTAGCACTGGATCTTAAGTTAAGGTTGAAAATTGTACTTTTCGCCTTTTTAGACACCTCAGAATTTATAAACGACTTATCTAGGTCAGTTCCATCTTGGCGTTTACGTTTTTCACCCTCAATACCCGAGTCACATTGAACACTGCTGCTGCTGCCTCCAGCCTCTCCAATCTTATTTCCCACAGCAGACACTATTACTCCCGGCGAAGAAGCGTCATCACAGTTACTTGAAAAGATTTCTTTATCAAGGCATGGTGTAGAGGGTTCACTAACTGACTGGAAGTCCTTTTCAGAGTGGGCTATTACCTCTTTGTTTCCAACAGATGCTATAGTATGCGTAGGAGACATTTCATGCAACTGATTGGCACTATACAACTCATCGTTAATGATAAGCTTATTACCTCTTGTGATACGTGCTGAAAGATTTTTACTTCTAGCTTCTTTAAGATGAGCTTCTAAAATCTTCCGATCTTGACGATCTTCAAAACAAGTCCTGGGCGACAAAGATGTTTTACCTTTAAGTTTCTTACAGTTTTTAGATTAAATCTTTTAATGCAACTTACTAATTGTATTTTAATAGGAGCTGGTTTTTCTACCTGCTTAGATTTCAACACGTACACATTGTTTATATCACCCTCCGCAATATCTACTTCAAGAAGATCTTTAAAAAAATTTAATATGAATGGCAAAATGGGTCCATCATCAGAACCAAAATTCAGCCCAAAAACAATCAAATTATTGCGACGAATATGTCTCTCATACTGCAATTGTTTAATCTCAATTTTTTCACATTTCGCCTCTAAACATTGCACTTTTCGACTTTGATCTTGTAGCAAATCAAAGATCTTCTTATTTCCCTCTTCAATATGTTTCTTAGTAGCGTTAGAAATACTCTTACGCGTTTCCTCCGCAGTACTACGAATACATTCTAATAGCTGACTATACAATAAGTTTTCTTGGCTTATCATAATCTTGAACTAAATAAGTACACTTGTGCAGACGATTTTGACCCGAATAAACAAAAAAAAGGTTCTCTTGGAGGCAAATAAAAGTAAAATTATGATACTCCTAATAATGTGAAATTCAGTGGTACGACATAAATTTCCAAAAACAAAAATGGTATTTATTGGTAAATTAAAATTTTACCTCTGCTGTAGTTTTTATCCCATAAAAATACACAGATTTAGACCGCCTTAAAACACAATTTTACACAGAACCAGATATACATACAGTATACATATTATATGTATCTTAAATGTAAGTATTATATACTGTTAAAATATAGTATTACTGCAAATTTTTGTTTGTTTATTTAAATCCCAACCGACTTTACACATTAGTAGAATTAATAAATTGTAAAAATTGGTACTTTATCTTTTTCATCAGGTATAGTGCGGCCCTGCACGGTAAATCCGAAAAGTTTTATGGTTTTATTGCATTCCAAGCCTAAGTCAAGTCAAGTTAGTTTCTTAGATCGTGAAAAAAACTATACCAAAATGGGAGTATACCGTATGATTAACTTAACCCCTTTTTTTAAATATATATTATTAAATTAGGTAGAAAAAAAGTTGCAAAAAAATGCATACAAAAACTTAAAAAAGGACCAGCGTGTTTACACCGAAGAAAATCATAATTGATATGCACTAGTTGAGACGGTTCAAATTTAAGTAGCAAATTTTAATAGCCATGTATTTACACTAGAAAAAGTACGCGTGACGTCATTTAGACCTCGAACTAAAAATTGGGTCCACCCCGTGTAAATAAGGGTATTATGAAAAATACCGGGTGGTATTTGTTTGCATTCATTGGCGCTTGAATAGGAAAAGAGGGATAAGTCAAAATATCAAAAAGGAGTTTATGTAAACTAAACGATTATTAAAATAATTTAAAAAAATAAACATTTTGGCATTTTGAGCACTAATTTAAAAAGCTCCAAGATTTTGCAAAAAAATTGTAAAGGAAAATTAAAATTATTATTTTAGTTATTGTTTAATTTATGTCAACTCATCAATTTTCTGATTTCACATAGTAATTTGGGGTAAATTAAGGGGAGATAAACCGGGTGATTTGGCAGGCCACTCGATAGCACTTCTCTAACAAGAAACGTTTCATTCAAAAACGGCGGGTATTATCATCTTTATTCGATTCTTGAAGAAGTTCAATTTTATATGAGTGTCATTTATTATCTTTTAGAATTTTTTGTATAATGCTCTGCAAAACTCCCCTTACATTCGAAAGTTTTCTTGTAGTTGGGTTCATAACAAGTTGAACCAGATCAGCTCCCTCTTCTGCCTCATTTCTCACCCGAATTTCATATACCTTTTTTATACCAAACCAGTTTGCCGAAATTTTCTTACTAATTCTAGGATGTAACCTACTGAAGATAAAATCACGGGGCACAGAAATTACCTCTAAAAATTGAAAAAATACTTAATATGCTATTAAATGACTATGTTCCCGTATTACATCTCCGATAAGAGTGGAGCGAGATTTTCATGTCACTTTTTCCGGGAGGAAGCGAGCTAATCCGAATTATTAAAACACTTTGAGTGTTCATTTTAGCTAATATGTTTAATTTTCATTGTCTACTTAAAAAATAGAATACTAGAGATTTAAACTGTTTTCTGTAAAATGTATGTATCTTTTTTTTAGTAGTCAGTAAAATAATAATTCAAAATATTTTAAAAACTATTTACAAATTATTGAGCTTTTTAAACATTAAACTGTCGGTTTTTTTCTCGTTTTTTTTACGTATTGTGTTTCGTTAATATATATTTTTTAAAATTGTCTATGACTGTTTTCCGATTCAATATAATCTAGTTTATTTAACCGAATAAGAGACCCTTAAAAAATTAATTCAAATAGTATGTTTTTTGATAAATGTCCAGGCAAAAAATATGTCTTGTTGAGACACTACGACACCTTTAATTTTTTTTTAATGTTAACAAATTATGTCAGACATTAAAAAAAATAATAAAAACGTAAAGTAATAATACATTTTTAACATTTATCCACTTTATTTAATTTAACATAACGTTTATGTATTTTTCCGTTTTTAATATAATACGCATTGATATATTTTGCAAAATTGGCAACCTGCGACCTGCACCAAACATCTTCATCTGCGGTAATTAATTTAGGTAGTATAATATAGCGTTTGGGTTATATAACTCTCGTGTTATATAACTCAAACGCTATATCATACCACTCATTGAGTAACAAGTAATATTAGCATGGTAATTTAGTTTAACACGTTAACCAAAACCCTGTACCATATTGGTGCACACCCTGGTTTCGAAGACCGTGGGCCTATTTGGTCACAGTGCTGTAATGTTCCAAGTCGGGGGGTCTAACGGCAGCTACGTGCTTTTTTTATGTATTTTGGTGGTCTGGTCCCAGAAAAAAAAAAAAATGTCTTGGGTCGAGTTTTTTATTATTTTTTTAATTTTTAAGTAATTAAAAAAATTATTGGTTTTAAATTTATCAGTGAACTTTATACTATTATAATATTTTATTATTACATTTTTTTAAATTTAATATTGCAAACGTGACAATAAAAAAGTAGCTGTGCGATGATCAAATTTGCCACGAATATTTTTTTGGGTGTTGGGGTTTTGTACAATTTGTTTTATTTTTCTTATAAAATGTTTTTGCTTTGTCTTAGTTTTGGGGATTTAGTAGTTGTGTTTGTGTGTAATAATTTATTTTATATACATATATAATAAATATAAATAAATAATATTTTCTCGTAAAAAACTAACTGACGAAGAACTGACAAATCTTGGAAGATAGTGATTTTGGTGTAGTGAGATCAAGTACCCTTTTACGATTCAGACGCGGATCCCATTTTTGAAGCAGATGGAGGTGAGTCTAGTACAAATGGGGATGAGTTATTTTTTCCAAGTAAAAAAGAAAAAAAAGGGAAACCTACACTGGGCCTAATGGGATTTACCTGAACAAAATTCAAGTGACGATGAACCCGAAGACGAATCTGATTCTCCTGTTTTGCTGCACGAAATAGTAATCTCGATGGAGTGATGTTTCTATATCCGATAAACTCAATATTATTTTCTGCAAGCCCAAAGGATTTCGACAAGAAGAAATAAATCGCCTCCGGGAATAAACCTATTGATTTTCCTTTGTTTTTCACGATAAAAAGTTCTTTTCGGTTAAGGAAAAAATCAAATTTACCCCCCAAAACAAAAAAGGGTATAGGGAAGATTCAATTATGCATCTTTTTTAAGTGGTAGAGACAAGAAATTTTAATTTTTGGGTTTTTTTTTATAATATGGATATTGATAAAAACCTAACTTAAAGTTTTTATAAAAATGTTTTTTTAAAAAGGGTTCCAATTCCCCACATAAGTAGAAATCGGTTTGAGGCATTGCTACATTTTCTGCACATTTCTGATAATGAAGATTGCCCACCAGGTGACAGATTATATAAGATATCTCCACTTGTAAAAATGCTGAATAAATTTCAAAATATTTTCAGTCCAAAGGAAAAAGTATGCATCGATGAAACAATGGTTCCATTTGGGGGAAAGTTAAGCTTCTTCAGTACATTCAGGAAAGAGGCACAAATACGGTGTTAAACTATTCAAACTTTGTGTTGATGGGGCTACACTTTTGCAGTTAAAATATATGGCGGTGGGGGTGGTGGAGAGCAAATTTCGATAAATAAAGCAAAGAGTGGTCATGGAACTAGGGGAAACCCTCTTCCCCAATACGGGTAGAACCCTATTTACCGATACTTTTATCAAGTGTTGGTCTAGCATGAGCTAAATCAAAGCCAGACACATTTAGTTGGCACTCTGCGTCAAATCGAACTTAATCCGAAGGCAGTTACAAGTGCAAAAATGAAAGGGCGAAATGAAATAAAGCAACACGAAAGTTGTTGTTGGAAATGGAGGGAAAAGGGCCATGTTCTATTTTGGCAAGCAAAGCTATCCCAGAAATGGTTGAGGTTCCAACAAGAAGAGGTAATATTTGACCATCAACAATAGTGGATTACAAATCGCAAAGGCTTTGTCGATATTTCGGATAAAAAAGGGGAATAGTTCTCAGTACGCCGCGGAGTCAAATGGTAAAAGGAAAAAATTGTGCGAATTTGACAAACACTGTCTTAGTCAATGCCTTGGTCGTGTTTAAGGAAGTAACTGGAAAGAACATGAGTATTACAAATTTCGAAAAAATATCGTTTGTGCTTTGTTGGACAACGAACCCACAAATAACTTTGGGGAGTGCAACATGTTTTAGAAGAAAAGCAGTTTTCAGGCAGGTGTTCAATTTTTTTAAAAAAGTTCCAAAAAGAGAAGGGGCCAATCATTTTTTAAAAAAAATCCAAAAAAAATATATTTTTTTCCCTTTTGCTTTTTGAAAATAAAAGCATTTATGTGTAAAAAATTTTTTTTGAAACAAAACCTTCCATTAAGTAATAATGGTGAAAATTTTTTTTTTTTGTATGGGGGGAATAATATTTTTTTTTTTATAATGAAATTATTAGTTTATTTTGTAAAATAAAATGTAAAAGAAACATTTCTGGGTGTGACCCAATATGGTTAAATGGTCTGTGGTAAATTAAAAATTTTTTTTTCTTCTGCTCGACCCGTGTCCAAAAATTTTAGTTTTTTTACTAAAACTTTTTCCCAAAACAACCTTTTTTAAAAAAAGTATATTATAAATATGTCTCTTACCGAATTTTTTGAAAAAAAAATGGTCCAGGAGTAAAGTTTCAAATATTCGTGTCTTAAACGTGTTAAATGCAGAGGGGTAAGTTTTTAAAAAATTTTTTTTAAAAAAAAAGGACGCAGGTCCTTTGTTTTTGTAACATAATTGCTTAAAATATTTTCATTTGGCTTGCACCCGTGTACTTAACGTTTTAAAAGTTTAAAAAGGGGATCTTGAATTAATTAAAATTTTTTAAATTTTTTAAATGGTAGACTTTTTTTTAAATAAAACAATAAAACCCCAATCAAAAACCCCCGCTTTGGTACTAACATAAATTTTTTTTTCTTATTTCTGGGTTAAGCATACATACGAAATTTTGTTTTTGGGGGGGTGAAAATGTTTTAAATTAACATAAATATAAAACAAAATTTTTTGGGCAAATATCTTGGTATGCTTAAAAATAACATTCTTTCTAGCTTTAAGGCCGTAAACTAAAAGTGCACACAAAAAAGAGGTTGTATTCGTTTAAAGTTGTATGAAAATTATTATTGAAAAACATATTTTTGTAAATATCTTTTTTTTAAAAGGGGGAAATTTAAAACCTTTAATATGTGACCACAGACATAAATTATAACTTTAATTGGCCCTCTTATTTTGTAGGTAATAATAGAGGTTTGCAAAATTTTTTAAACAGAAAGATTTTTTTTAAAGCCTGATCTATTAGAACCTGACAACTCTAATATAATACATTTATTTGGTAAATTGGTTTTTAAATATATAGTCTCATAAACGTTTTATTTTTTTAAAATTAGGGGGGGTAGTTTGACGGTATCTACATTAATTTTGAACCTATGAACTTTCTGTATATGTCAGTTTCAAAAAGGGAAAATCAACCCCTTTTAATCTGTAACTTTAGGGAAAAAAATTTTTATGTTAAATCAATTTCAAAATATTCGGGGGCTGTCTTGTGTTTTTTTAGTTAGTAGATGCTCCATTTTAGAAAAATTTAAAAAACTGTAAATATCATAAATATTTTTTTTTCTTCTGTATTAGTAAGAACCTAATTACACACCGTCTATTTTATCAGTAAATCTCTAATTACAAACACTATACTGTAAAAGCCAAACTGGGGTAAAGGGAGTTATAATATATATATATTTTGTAAATTCCAAATGATTAGCCGCGAGCCCCCAAAAACTTGAAAACTTTCAGATTTTACGTAAAGCTGGGTATGAAACAACCATCCCCTTGACAACGCAAATGTTTGTATTATTATTTGTATTGTTCTTAAAGTTTAATAATCTTCTGCTTTTATTTATAAACAAATAAACATAGTCGTAGAAAAGTATAGTAACAACTAGGAAAAAGATTACACTTTTCAAATTTACGGATCGTCGCTCGTACCGTAATTTTCGAAATCGTGTGTAATGGGCTTTTTCCCCTTTTCTCTTGTAATATACTATTACGCATCGCAAGTAGCTTTTAATATTATTATAGCGGAGTGTTTTTTGGCGTAGAACCAGGTCAAACCAGTTGGGTTCCGTTGAGTATTCCCCGGGCACATGAAATCGTATTTTACGACATTTTTTTGTGGTCTCGAACTTTTAAATTAAAAAAAAGTGTTTTTTTTAAATTAAAAAAAAATATTTTTTTTTTCCGTTTCCACCGTCACAACTTTAAAACTATCAAAGATACCAAAAATTTTGTTGTTCAAATTAAAGCTCAAACTATAGCGTTTTTAACATTATAAACTGTTTGGGCACAATTTGCACTTTCATCCCTTTTAAAAAATCAGATAAACTAAAAATATATTTTTTTTGTTTGAAATTTTCACCAATCGATAAACTTTTTAATTTTTAAAGATATTTCAAAATGCAGCGAAGAAAATATAGCCAATTAATAAAAAAGTTTTTAAAAAAAATTCCCTAGGCGTATCGTTTGGCAAAGCGTTTTTTTTTTCAGACGAAAAAAAGTATTATCGGGACCCAATGCCCCGCATGCGGATAGCGTGCGAGTAATACATTAGTGGTGGTTGTCGAAATTTAGAGTGTGCTGTATGTATTTAAATTTTAAAACAATGAAGCGAATTAATTGAAAAAAATTTGTGTATGATGGATACAAATCTGTTGTACAAAGACCTAGAATACAAGGGTTTTATCATTACTATAAGTGTGGAAAAAAGGCGGGCCCAATCTGAAAAAGAAATTTTTTAAATTTTTTTATTTTAAATGGCAAAAAAAAAAAAATATTAAAAGACTGTCGTAAATCTTACACAGATTCTCAAAACTATTATCATAATTTGCAATCAGACAGGTCCTTAAAATTTTGTGACACAAAATTTAAAAGGGCGATACTTTTAATATTAGGAAAATGTATTTTTTTGCAACAATAGTAAAAATAAAAAGAAGAAAAGTTAAATAAAAAATCTGTTTAAACAAGTAATTTAAATATTTTTATGTACTACATAGTATATTTGGGACTTTATATTAGTTTATATTTTGTACTGAAACAAAATACGAAATTCAATTTTATCCTTATAAATCATGTTTAGGGTATTTTTTTTTTTACATAGTATGAATCTTTTTAGGTAGTAGAAAAGGTACCTATCAAAAAAGTAATAAAGCTGCCGGGAATAGAAACGACATTAATATGATATCTAAATTAGGGACTAAAAAGATTTATTTGCGTTTTGAGAAATATCATAAATTATTTCAGCCACTACATCTCTGAAAGAAACAAAAAACGCACAAAAATAGGAAAACGGTTTCGAACCTACCGAAAATAGTTCGACAATATCTACCTTTTCTGCGAGTATTGGTAGTGATGTTCAGATAGATCTTTTCTTTCAAAAAATGTCCCAAAAATTTTAAAATTTATTAAGAGCTGCTGCCATAATCGTAGTGCAATGGCTTTTTGTCAAAAAATTGAATTTCCCAAAATGTACTTGTGTAAAAGAAGGATAAAATGTTGTAAAGTGTAAAAATTTTTAAAGATGTTAAGGCAGAAATTGTTAAATTTACGTAAAAATACTAATGAAGCGCCAAATAACTACTTACATATTACATTTTTGGGGCTTAAAAAATCACCCACGGAATTGGACATTTTTAAATTTGCAATGTAAAAATTCTTTAAGTATTATTATTTAAGGCAAAAAATGCGGATGATTTGGGTTTTTACCCAAAAAAAGCGCAATAAAAATTCTAAAAATTGGTCATTATTTTACTTTTATTTTCACTATTTACGATTTACATGTAATAAGTTCATCCATCGCTTCAAGACGTTTACAGTGTTTAAACGGAAATATTATTAATTTATAATAAAAAACTTTGCCGTTACCATAAGGATAATTTGCATTAAATCAAAAAAATTTGAATTTAAGCCAGTTACAAATATAATTAGGGGAAAAAAAAAAGCCCCAACAACCAGCACTAATCATGACCGACCAGAACGGCCATTTATAAAAAAAAAATTAAATTTAAAGGGGAAAAACCCAAGGGAACCCAACCAGAACTAGATCATAGTTTAAAGTTGTTGTTTGTTAGTTCTGGTTAGTTTTTTTTATAAAAAACAACCCAATAATAAAAATTATTACAAAAAATCTGGCAACATTGCTTATTCAAGCAGCATTCAGACATTCAAAGAATAGCATTTTCATTTTTTATATGGAAAAAAAAATTTTATATTCCTGTTTAAAAAAGACGTTTAACGAAGCCCCAGTTTATATTTAATGTATGTACTATATTTCTCAAATTTAATTTAAAAAATAAAGCATCCGCAATTTTTTGTTGCTAAAAATGATTCAAAAAAAATGATGTTTTGAATGTATAATCAAAAAATAACGAATCCCGTGGGTGGTTTTCTTTACCAGCAAAACAAAAAAATTTAATAAACCTACTAATTAGGTGGGTAATTTAACAATGATTGATATTTTTGTATGGGTTTAAAAATCTACCCACCTGTTTTGGATATTTAATTTTTTTTTTTTCTAAACAACTTAACACCCCCTTAATCTCGTTTAAACCTGTTGATACAACTTTAACTACCTACTACACTTCCACCGGGCCCTAAGATCTTTGTAGTCGGGGCTCCCCAAACCAAGCGCGCAAAATATGACTTTGGCCGTTAAAAAATATCACCTCAATACTATAAAAGGAATATAAAAAAATTTTTTTTCTAAAACTTTTTTTTAAAAATAACTAAAATTTGTACGCAGCATGTTTATAAATTTTCAATAATAAACTTTTTCTCAATTGCCTAAAATTATACTAAAAATAAAAATTTTGAGTTTCGTACTATTTTAAAAATTTAAAAAAAAATATCACTTCAAGTGGGACGTTGTTTGAAGCCTTTTTGTTACTTTAATCTAAAAAAAAAAACTTGATAGCATGAATATAATTAAAATATAGCGTGGGAACTTAAAAAACTGTTTTATTGAAAAAGTTTTTTTTTTGGTTTTTTTCGAAATAAAAGCTCTTGACCACTAAAAAGGTCGTAAAAGTAATTTGTGT
>JAHBCN010011107.1:0-29797 GCA_019359885.1 Listronotus oregonensis | reverse complement strand
ATATATATATATATATATATATATATATATATATATATATATATATATATATATATATATATATATATATATATATATATATATATATATATATATATATATATATTTTATATGTAAATACCTTTTTCCTGAAATTTGTGGTTCAACAACATCAAATAGATACATTATTAGAACTTTGAACGGTTCGTTTTTCAACAAAAAGTCATTCTCTATAAAAAGTTCTGCGTCTCGAAAAAATGTAGTCTACGAGGAGAATTTTTAATTTTTTTATATAGGGTACCCAAAAAATAAAAAAAAAAATTTAAAAAATCGTTTTAAAGTACAATGGCAAATAAAAAAAGGTTTTAAATCCTATTCAGTGCTTACATAAGAAACGTATTAAACAAAAACATTCACACCTTCTTGAGGGAAATTATTTGTACTGACTGTAGAATCCTCTGTTTCAAAATATCGACATTATTTTTAATGGGTTGCTGAAAAGTTAATTGCTTTAAACAGGACTTCTTGCAGGCCACATAACTGGACCGTACTGGCCAATCCATCTATCTCCAAATTTCATGTTAAGCCACTCTGTAACTTCGCGTGCACAATGCGCTGGGCACCCGCCTTGCTGAAAGCACATTTGTCCCCTGTACTGAAATGGCAGCTCATCATAGGTAAAAAAGGTAAAACTAGAGATTGTTTAGTAAAAATAATACACGCATTAATACGATGCTGGAGCAAAGAAAATCCCGAACTCAGAACTCCTGCCCATTCCATTCCTGCCCATTTCGTATTTTGGGATAATATGACCGTTTTTCTTTGGGAACACTTGCAACAGGAATTCATATATGGAAATGCTACAAACCTTTTTTTCGGATAAGTTGGATGAACTGCTATTACAGTACCTGGGACAAATATAGCTTGCGTTCTTTATGTAAGCACTGAATAGGATTTAAAACCTTTTTTTATTTGCCATTTTACTCTAAAACGATAAATAAAGGTAGTTGATTCTTGATGGTATTTCATGTTTTTTTTTTATTTTTTGGTACCCTGTATAAAAAAATAAAAAATTCTCCTCCTAGACTATATTTTGTTCGAGATGCAGAACTTTTTATCAAGAATTACTTTATTTCGAAAAACGAAATTTTTGGTTCATTTGTCCTATTGGGATGTCTATCCGTGGACATACTGTATATACACAGGGTGACAACAAACTTTTTGACCAGACCGTTATTTAGTTGGTTTTTAATTTAAAGTTCTAATAATTGGACCGTGGATATAGTTTATTAGGACCCATATTTTCCGTGAAAAAAAATATCACTTTCCTGGTTTTCCTAAAAAAAATCTCAAATTTTAAATAGAACCGTAAGTATATTGTTATGTTATTCGATAAAGCGATAATTTTCTTTTTAATGACATATAACAAGTATACATCTGTTCTAAAAATGGCGGCACAGGAGACATTTTTCCTAAAATAAATATGGTGGCACTGTGATGTCATCGATGAAATTTTATTAAGCAACCTAAAAAAGGGAAAAAAAAATCACTTTGATAAGTTTTTGATAAAAATGAAAAAAGTTTATTTCATCGGCAATAGGGATACGTTTAAATAAGCCTTTTTTCAGTATAGGTAATTTTGATGATTGGGTTCATTGTTTAACGTAAATGTGCATTCATCAGTGAAACAAATATTTTTTTTAAAATTGCCTGTCCATGTTTGCCCTTTCCATCATATCAAAGCAAAATTTCTGCCATTTTTTTTTTATTCCCATTTTTTGCTCTTGATGTCTTTCACATATGTATGAAAAATACTTATGCCGCTTCAAAATCCGGATGACTGATCTTTTTCTATGATATCCTAAAGTTTCCTTGTGCACACCTTTCCTTATTTTCTTCTACGTGCAATAAAACTTCCAAGTCTCTATCATCTTTTACATTTTCTTCTCTTTGATGTTCCCTTGCTTCACATCTGCATTTATTTATTATTTGGCGTTTGGAATTTTTGATAGTCCTATCGACTGTTGATTTTCCGGGTATGGGTCTATTCGGATACTGAGCAGCGAACATGTCTGATACCTTTTGGTAACTATTTCCTTAATAGTACCATTTAATCATCAATACTTTTTCTTCAGTAATGTAACTCATGGTTATTCTTTTCGCTGTACGATTTTTGATTATGATAAAGCACTAAATATTAAACTGATAACGTTAATTCACAAGTAACTGGTATTTTAATTGTTGTTTAAAAATATGAGGCGATAATAAAGCACAATTTTTAAAAATATATTAGCATCTAACTTGCAAACGGTGTAACCGAAAAATCTAAAATTTTTACCATGGACGTAGATTTTCATGCTCTTTAATGAACTTTAAAAAATTTTCTCCAAAATAATTAGGGAAGCCAAAAATTGACCCTATTAAAAATTTTATGGGATTTCCTATATCCCGCCCGACGATGCACTACCCAGTATATATTAGTAGAATAAAAAACGAAAGAAGAAAATTAAACAATATTTAACCAAGACAAAAACAATTTTTAAAAAAACTTTTCCATATTTAGAAAGTCCAGTCATATAATAAGAAAATACAATCAGAAACTGACGTATATACAACTGTTTATCACATAAAACATAATGACAATTAACTACACATATGGCCAGTCAAAGTGTGCTTTCTTTGGTGATAGTTTAATTTGTATTGTTTGACGTCAAAATCATGATGAAAAATCGTGTGACTAAAAATCTGCGTCGCATACTGTTTAATTAATTTTGATAGGCAACGACGTCGTTATTGTTATTGAGGAATGTAAATATAATGCAAATGAGCATATTCTAATAGCATTAAAACCCTTTATTTTTATACACAAAATAAAACTAAAATATTTTAACAGAAAATGAAGCAAAAAAATTTAGTCAAGAAATATTTTTTGACTAGAGTTTTTCTTGCTGCAATTTTCTTATTTGGACATGCTCACTTATTAAATTAAAAAAAAAAATTGCAATTTTTCTTTAACGAAAAAAGAATATGGCAGGCGCTATTTTTCCTGCAGCTGCCCGACTATTTTGGTAATAATTTAAGTGATTGTTGAGGTACCGACCTTAAAATATTTGACAGTATAAAATTAGCTTATCCTAAAAGAGCGTCGAGCGATGATTAAAATATATTTATAATTAACAAGCGAAAAATTTATTGGTGCTTTCATTTTATCATTAAGAATTAAATAAGTTGTTTATAAATGTTGGTACGTTAGTACACCTTATTGTCAAAAAACATTTCAGGAATACATTTCAAACTTAAAAAAAATATTATAAAATTGAATGCAAGAAAGACTGCAACAAAAAAAATACACAGGACAACCTATTGTACTAATGTATTTTTTAATAAGAAATATTTGAACTTTAATTTGATTATAGTTTAAAGCGGTTACTCGATGGGCACAGTAACGCAAAAAAAAAAAAAAAGTGTCGTGCCATGGGGTTAGCACCAGATTTAACGAGGCACTTGTTTATAATTATTTTTTATTCACTTAAAACTAAATTTTAAAATTAGTTTCAAGCGGTTACTGGATTGGTACAGTTCATGTCCAAAAAATGTACCTTAGAAAAAACATAGCAATTTTATGCACCATATTTGCCCTGGCACTAAATTATTTTTTCAATAGATACAGTGAGTAGTATTATTTAAAACATATTTCATCCGGTTACTCGATAGCCCAGGTTTTTTGCAGCCAGCTCTTAGACTAAAACAATCGTTTGGGTACAGTCACAAAAATAATGGTGCAAAATAGGAATTTACTGTAGAAAATTGTGTATTTATGTACAGTAAACGTATAAGGGTTATATTACCTTATCAACGCCGCCGTTCAGCAGTTTAAAATTCACGGTGAATCACCGAGTCTACTATTTACAAACAAAATAAATAAAATAAAAACAATATTTACTTACCAATTTATAATGTTTTTGTGCAATAACTCACAAAAAAACAAGTGCTAATGGGGACTTAATGTAAATCTGAACGGCTATACCCGTCATATAAAACAGGAGCTAACACATTGATAAATTTGCCCCTAATCAAACAGTTTTTTGTATTATGGCAAGCTTGATAGGACAGTTTAGTTCAAGACTCATATACGTCTATATAATTTGTGACGGCGTAAGCTTTCGTGTTTTTACTAGATGAAATAAAGATGAGTGCTATAACGTTCTGGCCCAGAAGACCGAACGGAATTTGACGGCTATAGTCATACCGTCTTCCTCCTAACCTTTGTTCTTGGCTCTCCAGTTTTTTTTTCTAATCGACGAATCGAAAAGGGGCTGATTTGGAATACATACAGAGTATACAGATTGGAAGAAGAGAAATACTTTCTGGTTCTAAAGAGAAATTCAAGCTTTTTTGAAGCTGCCGAGGCTATGGATGTAATGTGTTTGTGCCAGTTGAGGTTATTCTCAAAAGTAACGCCGACAAGATTAAACGACTCTTTGTTCTGCAGAACTTGGACGCTCATATGTATCGGATGAGCATTGGCAGACTTTTTTCGTGAATTTTGCGAAATTTCCGAAACTGTTAAAGATAGATAAATCCAATGTGGTATTTTTTTAAATCTAACAAATATCTTTTTAATGGTGGTAAAATATATTATTTTACTATAAAACTTGAAATCGTGATTGACAATAATTGTTTTTGGCATTCCTCCATCTTAAAGGGCGTAAAAAATGCTATTAGTTTTGCCAATTTAAACAAAGTTGTATTCTGACTTATAACAAAGTTACTAATGGCGGACACCTAATTTGAAAAACCCCGTATATTATTATTTCAAATGCAATTCCTACGATAAATTAACAACGTACCTACTTGTGAAACTTTATGATTCTTGTAGTTCATGCAATTTCTGGTATTATTCATCCACGGGCGAATGACTTGTGGTCATGACGGGCATGTAAACATTGATAATGGGTTTTATTTAAATACATGTAAAAAAAATCCGCAGGATTACCATATTTTCACTTTCATTGCTTAAAAACTGTGAAATATGCATCCGATAGGAGTGCACGAACATGTTAAACGTAAATAAAAGGCCGGGTAATTGCTTAAACATTTAACAAATTTATTTATTACGCTGCTTATAGGGCGTTGCTATTGTGATGGTCACGCTTTAACTGTTTTGTGTGCTCGAAATACAGTTTATCTTAAATTTGGAAATACAAAGAGAAATGTACATGGAAAACATTATAAAAAAGTAGTGATGAGCAAAGCAAGACCAAGACCGGGCTAGTCTTGGTCTTGGTCTTGGTCTTGCAAGTCTGGTCTTGGTCTTGGTCTTGCAAGTCTGGTCTTGGTCTTGGTCTTGGTCTTGCCGCAAGAGTCTTGCTGGTCTTGCTTTTTTTGGTAGTAATAATTTAAACCAAGCAATCTTAGATAAAATATATATTTTTTAATATACTATACAAATAAATAAAGATGAAGACTATACATGTAAATTATTTTATTAAAAAGCATATTTTAAATGTAGGAGTTTATTTATAGCGCATTTAGTGGCATATAGAAACATTTTAGTGACAAGAATTATTTAAATTTTCTTTAAAGAAGCATATAAAATTAAAACAAATACAAAACTGGGTACTGTGCGAGCAAAAAAAAGACTTTTAATTTTAACCAGATGTGAAATTTCCATAAAAATGATTCTGATATGTAAACATTGGTTTCTGATTCAAAAAAAAGTTATTCAGGAAGCATTTCGGTTCAAATAAACTTTTTATTTTTAAATTAGTCAAACATTTGCCGTACAAAGTTTGTACAAATACTTTACAAACATTCTGCATATACAATACAAGGTGGCTTGATGGTGCGACAAAGCTTGATATCTCTGAAACCGTTCATAATGGTGAAAAACTGAATATAAAAAAATTATAGAAAACAAGGGCGTAAAATACAAAATGTTTTTCTATTTCAAAATTTTCCGAAGAATCCACTACCACTCAAGAAAACTTCATTATTTTTAGCTTTTAACCTAAAATAAAAAAATTAATGCAAAAAATTCATTTAAAAAATCGCTTTCCTGTATTATGCTGGAAATTCTTGAACTGTCATATAGGTACAATGTTGAGGTAAATGGTTTTTTAATTATCATTTTTGGTTTTGACAAAAATGACGTCATCATTATACTTTTGGCATTGTTGACTTTTCCGTCTAAACCGGAAGTGAAATTTAAAATCCATTTGAATAAAAAGTATTCCTATATGACATGACAAATATATTTTCTAATAAATCATCACTTTTACATTTATATCTTATGATACCACTTCTTACAGTGTGGCACAAAAAAAAAAGTATTTCTGGTTTTTGGAAATTTTTGATCCACCCTTTAAGTGGCATCACTAGATTGCTATTTAAAAAAAAACATTAGGAATAGGTTAGTAATTTTCAGCTTCTATAACTTTTGTACTCCTAGTGTTTCTCTGTCGTAAACGGTTTTAGAGATATTGAGCTTTGTCGGACTAGTGAGTCACAATCTTATTATTTTTGAAATATGTTATTGAATTTACTAATTATCATTATTAGAGAATTTTATAAAAGAACAAAGTAATCAATTTATTTATTAATTTATTAAAAAAACCTGTTACTCATAAAATAATCGCCTTTTTAGGCAGTTCTCGCCACATTTTTTGTCATGTCTGTATGAAATACCTTTGTATATTGAATACGAAAATTTAATATTATAATTTAAAAAAAGTGACAAAAAGTGCAAGAGTCTTGCAGGTCGGTGTTGGACTTGCGTAGTCTTGCACTCCTCGGTCTTGGTCTTGGTCTTGGTCTTGGTCTTGCATACCCCGGTCTTGGTCTTGGTCTTGCAAGCGAGAAGGCGGTCTTGGTCTTGGTCTCGGTCTTGATCTTGCTGCAAGACCAAGACCAAGACCGCAAGACCAAGACCGGTCTCGCTCATCACTATAAAAAAGATACATATTATGCTTAATTTGTAATAATGTGCATAAAGCAAGTGATAGTTCTCGCAAAACATTATTTGTCATGTTGTTTGAAGATTTATTTGGTGATTCCAATGTATAAAGGGGGCGACTAAACCCCTCTACTTCCGCCCCCATTTTTTGTAATTAACAACATTATTGAACAAAATTGTTGGGAAATGCATAATGGCCCATTAAGAACACGATTTTTTAAGTTCATTTCTTCCTTTGCAGGATGCAGAGCTGTCGCAGTTACTTTTAAAAAGTAATTCAATTACAATTACCAGTTACTCTTCTAAGTAGTAGAAAATTACGATTACCAATTACTAGCACGTTTGTTAAAAGTAATTTAATAGTCAATTAAAACTAAAAGTAATTCAATATTTTAGCAATTACTCTATTTAAATTACCACATATTATATTAAACACGATACACTAAACAAATAAAATATTTATACTTATATGAATCATACGCTCAAGTCACATTATACAAACTGCTTTCTCGGCAAGTTTAACATTAAATGACTCTAAAATATATTTTTGTATCCTACCGCAAGCATCAACAGATTTTTCCACAAAAAAAAAATATATAAAAACGGTGGATGGCGGTAAGCACCAATTGAAAATACTAATAAGGCGAAAAGAATGAAATTGAATTTTTTGTAGTAATTCAATTATTTATTGGGTAATTGAATTAATTTCTAAGTAATTTAATTACTTCATGAGTAATCGAATTACTTTGTACGTAATTGAATTACTTGGGATTCGTGAAAATCAATTACCAATTACGATTACATTATCCTATTAATTAATAATCCAAATACAATTACCTTTTCCTAAAAGTAATTAAATTAAAGTAATTCAATTACTGAGAAGTAATTAAATACGATTTTTCAATTAGTTTACTTCAATTACCGACAGCTGTGGCAGGATGTAAAGGACAACATTGTATATCTTTATAAGGTCTCAACAGGAAAATCAATATGGCATTTAAATTTAATTATGTCAATTTGTATCTAAATACTTACTTACATTGCAAACAATAAAAATACCCAATCATTTTTTGGAAGCTAATTTGGTATTTCTGAAGTTTCACTTAACTTATGTGATGGCTTTTTGGGAATATGACAGTCCATTTTTTTTATTAAACTAATTTCTACTGTTCCTTACAGAGTTATAGTTAAAATGTATGATAGAGTGTGATTATTGTGAACTATAAAGCCACAGCAGCTTCAAAAAACTTAGATTACTCTTTCGAGTCAGAGAGTATTTCTCCCCTTCTAATCTGTATACCCTGTATGTATTTCTACTGCAGAAGAGCCGCTCGCATTATTAATGATCCCACTCTTACAAAAAAGCTTCCTTCACGAACTCACTGAAAAGCTGTAGGGGAAACTGTCTCTTTTTTAGGTATTTTTACGGTTTCTGCTTCGATAAATATGCCAACATAATTTCTCTCCCAGGAGCTCTTAATAGAGACTACACGAATAGTTACTTTCATGCATCCCTATACAGATCATCCGGAGAAGCTTTGAACTTCCCAAACTATTAATTCTTTTATTCCTAGAGTTTCTTAATTGTAAAACCAGCTTCCTGTAGGGTCTTTCCATCCAAATCTCCAAGTCTTTAAGTAATGTGTTACCAGACAAAACTCTAAATATTCTACTAGCTAACTCTCTAAAGCGAGTTCTGGTCACACATGTTTCGTTTGAATATTTTATATCCCTTTTTTTAAAATCTATGATAATGTAAATAAAAAATAAAAATTGGTATTGGGGGGTTTTTTTAGTATGACAGATTCAAATCTATTCTTATTACGGCTCCCCCCGAAAGGGGGGGCCCCCTACACGTCTTTACTATTTTGAACAATCACAACTTTTTAATACAACCCTGTATTTTTTTTTTAAAAGAGTAAATTAAATAATTTTTTTCCCCCTTTCTCCCAAAAAAAAGTATCTTGTTAAAAGTTGATATGGGAAACCGTTTTCGAGATATTTGGATTTAAAAAAAAATTACGCCCATCTGATTTTATTATAGAAAAATTTTTAAAAAAATAAAACAAAATGTATAATTAAACATTATGTATTTTAATTTTCAATTTTTATAAAATTATTGTTCTTAAATTATTTTCCCAAAAAAAAAAAAATTTTTTGGGTATATAATTTTACTTCAAAAGCACATGTCAGCTCTATGGTGAACACCCTGTATCTCGGAAATGAAGGCCTTGCGGACCCTTATTTGTATAGACTTTTATGTTTTTTTTTGGACACTTTTTTCGTACCCAAATATTCCCTGGGGGTCACCCTGTATATATTTTATATATTATATAGGGTACCCCCCGGAAAAGGTGTTGAAGAGAAAAAATTTAAAAGGGGGGTACAAAAAAAAAAATTGTTTTTATTTGAGAAGAGGGGGAAAAATAAGTTAGGGGGAAAAAATTTTGGTTCAAAATTAAAAGGTAGTTTTTAAACCCCCAAATTTTTTAAAAAAAAACCCCCGGCCTACTTTTTTTTTTTTGTTAAAAATTTATTTTAATATCAATTCAAATTTTTAATATCAATTTATTATTAAATTTTTTGCTGTTAAGTAGGCATTTAAAGCTGACGATACTGCGGCGAATGAATTATAAAAGCGAAGTGTCAATAAAGCTTGTCCCCTATCAACGCCTACTAGTACAAAAATTTGAAATTATTTAAATTTAAAAAATAAAATTTTAATCTAAAATAAATAAAAGAGGGCCCTTTTTTTTTAAAAAATTTGGGGAAATTTTTTTAGCACCTTAAAAACCCCTTTTTTTCTAAAATTTTTTTCCCCTTTTTTACAAATAAATGCACTTTACTCTTTACCTTTTAAAATTTTAAATTTTTTGAACACCGCGTATAAAATATTTTAAATGTTTCTATCCCAATCTTTTTAAAAAGTAAAAATTTTTTTTTATCAAGAGTAGTTTTTTCGATAAAATCAAAAAAAAAAGTTTTCACTTCAACACCGTTTCCGTGGCCCTACTGTATTTTTTTTGTAATATTAAAAAACGATATTTGTCTTTTTTTTAAAAAATTTTTTTTTTGAAAAATTCCAGTATTGAAATTTTCCCCCCATTCCAACTACCCTTTTTTGAGTTTGTTATGTTTAAAAAAAAGCTCCCTTCTGTCCCTAAATCTTTTTGGAAGCCATGTAATTTGTTTGTTTGGATGTACGCAGCTATCTTGTGTACTTTGTTTATCGTATGATACGCATATTATTATTCTTTAAAGGTAACACATGTTTAGGATAATATATTAATATTAATGACAATGAAATTTATAACTTCATAATCAACACATTCAATTAATTGTTACTTTGTTGGAATTTTTAAATAGTGTAATACAAATGGCTGATCCTAATAGATGATTTCCTTTTCTCTTTTTTAACCTGCTATGCCTGTCTTGTAATATGAAATAAAAAAACTACTGTAATTAAAAAAAATATTTGGCTTTTTTATTATTATTTTGGGACACTTTACGAAGGCAAGGCCTAAGTAGTACTGTGGGTGTTTTAAGTAAAATACAGGCAGCAAAATTCTTAGTCTAGACACTCTAGGGGAAGAAGTAACAAACAAAGTGGAAAGTTCGGGAGCCCCCTTCGGAAGATCGGTAAAGGGATGTATGCAAGTGGTGGCACTTTGTGTTGTTCTATTGGAAGCTGCTACAGAAAAAATTTTTTCCTTGGAATTAAAGCTATAACATTACCTATAAAACAGCGACAGATATCCTACAGCTCTCTTGTAAGATTTTGGGCCATTAATAAATCAGATGTTTTTTAAGTAAATGGAAATAAAAGGAGTGGGAGACGCTATTCCCTGATTTGGAATACGTACAAGCACGGTACAGAGTATGCGGATCAGAAGAGGAAAAATTATTTCTACAATATGTAAATGTGTTTACGTCAACTATAACTGTTATACATACCTATTTTTTAAAAAAAAAAAAAAAATTTTTAAATGCGACTTTAATTATTAGCCGGTCTATTTGATAGTAACATTATTTTAAAATAACTTACAAAAAGGCAATTTTATTCCCCAAAACCAATTTTGGGAAAAAAACCCGGGTTTAAAAAACCCCCTTTTAAAAATCAATTCTTGGTTTATATTGTAAAAGTTAAAGGAGGATTTTGAAATCTCCACCTAGTCACATAAAAAACTTTTTAAAAATCCTTCCCCAACAACTCGTCATTACGAGAATTTCAATGTCCCCCATACTTTTCCATGCCATTTAAAACTTTAAACGCAACAAATTTTTTTTAAAAAAAAAATTGTTCCTGAGCTGAACATCTAATAAAACGTCTTTTTTAAAAATTTTGAGGCTTGAACTAATACACTCCAGGCAAACATTAACTTGTTCATCTTGTCGGTGGTAGTCTGATTCCCCCCCTGGGGATCTGGTTCATGCTCTCCTTTTGGGGTTTTTCCCTTAGTAAGAGGTATATCTTTTTTTGGGTTTGGGGAAAGGGGCCTGGTTTTGGGAAAAAATTTTTTTTCCCCTTCAAGTTCATCTGCGAGATGTCTTTTTTTTAAATGATTTCCCCCTTTTTTTTCTACAGCCATCTTCTTTTATTTAAAAAACTTTATAAAAACATTGGGGGTTTTTTTATAACGGGGTTTTTTGGGGAAAAAAAAAAGGGTAGTAAAAAATTTAAAAAAAATTACTTTTTTTTAAAACTGGAACCAGTTTATAGACAATATCTTGCATTGTCCGATCAAAACTGATATATTGTAGGGGATGTGACTGATGTATTACTATCTTGCATGTTGGACAAGTGTTATTTTCTTCAAGATGTTTGACTAAGCAACTTTTACAAACTAAAAATATAATATTTGATAAGGCTGTTAAGTATTTTGACACTATTTATATTATAACTGGAAAGAATCGCTCACAAGTTCAAATTATTGTTTGTTCTGTAGAATTTGGTTGTTCATAGGTAAAAGATGAGTATTGGCAGATTTTTTTCACAATAGCAAACATAATACCGGTGTCTCTATATTAACATTTTGTAATATCCTACATAACAGCAAAATTTTAAAGGTATTTTTCTTTAGAGTTAACATTTTTTACATGACATACATTAATTTATTGGCGTATTTGACATGAGACTTTTGGAATGTTACTTTATACGACAGCTTACATATGTAATGTAATTTATAACAGGTTTCTTATAGACGTCATTTTTAAGACCTGTAATATTTTTAACAGATATTATTATGGATAAATCGGACTTTACTAAAAAAATGTAAGTTTTAGTATATAAAAGATCTGAAATATAAGCATTTCTAAAACTGTGCTTTAAATAAATGGAACAAGTTTAACCAGCAACCCAAAGGTCAAGTAAATTGCTACTTTAAGCAAAATAAAATGTAAATGTCGTGCATTCCTTTCCTTTTTGTACCCCACAACGCACATCTCAAGTTAACATTTATTTACACGTAATTTGTATATTCTATACTTGCACAGTATTCAAGGCCAGACATATCCTTAGGAAAAATCAGATTTTCAGTGACGAAATCTGTAGACAATAATCCGTATTTGTACTGACAAACATTATTAAATAGCTAATAAAACTTTGTAGATTTTACAGAAAAACGTTAATATTGCCACCATTTTAAAGTAAATATTATTTTATGACTATGACATGTCATGGAAACGTAAATTTTTCATTATATTTAATGGTTAAGAAAAATATACAAGGTTTTATTAAGAGTAATAAGTAGCTACTACGTCCAGTGCACTGGTTTTTCCCGTAGGTGCCGTCTAACTACCGGAGGAAGCGCAGCCTCCTGGGCTTTTTGTGTCTAATCTCCCATTGTCTTTTATACCAATTCTCCCACTAGTCTTGTCCCTTCTACAAGTCTGTATAAACCCGAAACTAGTTGGTTGATATATTCCTGTGGGCTCATTTTCGGTTGCCCAAATAATGTCTGCCTTTTGTGGTTCAACGCTTCACATTCACACGGGATGTGGAAGGCTGTTTCTTCCCCTCATCGCCCATTTCGCAACTTGAGTTCCCATTGTATGAGCCTAGCTTGTGTGGATGTCCTCTTAGGTTATCGTGCCAAATTAGCAGCCATACTGTTATGCAAAGTCTTTTCCTACTTTGTCTGAGTAGTTCTTTCTTCGTTCTTTTGTATGGGCCCTTAATAAAGCTTTTTCATGTTTTAATTTACTTATGCTGGACCAGTATTCCTCTTGTTTGTTTAGGATCCATTCCCTAGTTTTCCCTCGTGCTATGGTTTTGGTCACTTCAAGGGAGGGTTCTGGTCAGAAGTATGGAGTGGATAATCCCTATCTCGCTAGCTTATCCGCTTTATCTTTGCCTTCTAGTCTAGTGATGAGCAAAGCAAGACCAAGACCAAGACCGGGCTAGTCTTGGTCTTGGTCTTGGTCTTGCAAGTCTGGTCTTGGTCTTGGTCTTGCAAGCCCAAGGTCTTGGTCTGGTCTTGCACCACGGCTTGGTCTTGGTCTTGGTCTTGCTGCAAGAGTCTTGCTGGTCTTGCTTTTTTGGTAGTAATAATTTAAACTAAGCAATCTTAAATAAAATATATATTTTTTTAATACTTACAAATAAATAAAGATGGAGACTATATTTTTTGCTTTAAAATTTTAAAATATACCAATTTTAACCTTACATGTACATTTAAATTATTTGATTAAAAGGATATTTTAAATGTAGGGGTTTATTTATTTATAGCGCTTCATTTTAGTGATAGGAAATATTTAAATTTTCTTTGAAGAAGCATATAAAATTACAATACTGAGTACTCTGAGGGCGAAAAAAACTTTTAATTTCAACCAGATGTGAAATTTCCATGAAAATGATTCTGATATGTAAACATTGGTTTCTAATTAAAAAAAAAGGTATTTAGGAAGCTTTTCAGTTCAAATAAACTTTCTATGTTCAAATTAGTCAAACATTTGCCGTACAAAGTTTGTACAAATACTTTATAAACATTCTGCATATACAAGGTGGCTCGATAGTGCGACAAAGATCGATATATCCGAAACCGTTCATAATGGTAAAAACTGAATATACAAAAATTATAGAAAAAAGGGCGTAAAATGTAAAATTATTACTACCACTCAAGAAAACTTTCTTATTTTTAGCTTTTAACCTAAAATAGAAAAATTATAGCAAAAAATTAATTTAAAAAAATCGCTTCCTTCCATATTATGCTGAAAATTCTTGAACTGTCATACAGGTACAATGTCGACATAGATGGTTTTTTATATATCATTTTCGGTTTTGACAAAAATGATGTCATCATTATACTTTTGGCATTGTTTTGACTTTTCCGTCTAAACCGGAAGTGAAATTTAAAATCCATTTATATAAAAGTATTCCTATATAAAATGACAAATATATTTTTATTAAACCATCACTTTACATTTATATCTTAGTTTAAAGGAGCAATCTAATGATGCCACTTCTTACAGTGTGGCACACAAATAATGTTTTCCTGGATTTTGGAAATTTTTGATCCAGTAAGTGGCATCACTAGATACCTAATTAAAAAAAACATTAGGAATAGGTAAGTAATTTTCAGCTTCTATAACTTTTGTACTCTTAGTTTTCTCTGTCGTAAACGGTTTGAAGATATCGAGCTTTGTCGGACCATTGAGTCACAATCTTATTATTTTTGAAACATGTTACTGAATCTACTAGTTATCGTTTTTAGATAATTTTATTAAAAAACGAAGTGATCGATTTAATTATATTTTATTTAAAAAACCTGTTACTCATAAAATAATCGCCTTTTGGCAGTTCTCGACACATTTTTTGTCATGTCTGTATGAAATACCTCTGTATATTGAATATCAAAATTGAATATTATAATTTAAAAAAAAAGTGACAAAAGTGCAAGAATCTTGCAGGTCGGTCTTGGTCTTGCGTAGTCTTGCACCCCTCGGTCTTGGTCTTGGTCTTGGTCTTGCATACCCCGGTCTTGGTCTTGATCTTGCAAGCGAGAAGGCGGTCTTGGTCTTGGTCTCGGTCTTGGTCTTGCTGAAAGACCAAGACCGCGAGACCAAGACCGGTCTCGCTCATCACTATTCTAGTCCCGAATGCCCCTGTGCCCACAGGAGAGTAACCCTGTTGCGTTCTTCCAGGACTTCTAGTTCTTTTTGGCATTTCCATGTCAGCTTGGACGTTACCTTGGGGTTTACTAGTGCCCCTAAACTGCCTTTAATAAGCCCTTTTTGTTGTTGTGCACTTGGAAGCCATAAAATAAAACCATAGTCACCCGTTATACTTATAATCTTTTTGTATTGTCAAACGTGAAACATTATTTGAGTTTAGTCTTTGATAAGCTCACAATAATTAAAGATTTTGTTCAGAGCTTTTATTTTAAATTTAAAGTCAGTCGACAACATACAGTGGCTGTCTTAACTCAAATAAGAGGCAGTTTATTCAAACGGAACATAATTATCTATTTTTCGGCAATGCTTCAACTAGGTTAAAAAAATATAAAGAAAATAATTATTTCAAATAAAAAATTTAGAGATCGTTTTGGGACGATAACGGTTTTCACATTATTTTATAATAAGCTCCCAGGTTCTATTAGGTACAGAATCATGCAACAAGGACCAAACAGGGTTATAGATATTTGAGGCATTCTCGTATTTAGAAAAAGTGTGCAATAGCCATCTTGTGTATTTTTTTCTGTAAAATCTGACAAAAAACTTAAAAACATTATATAAATTTTAAAAAACATCGTCTTAATGGAGTTCTTTATTTATTGGTTCATTTATGAAAGCGGCTCATTTTTTTAAAACATCTCAGTAAAAAGGATTTCGTATTTATTTATAGTATCAACAAAATTAATTTAATTACAGTTGAATCTCGATAAGCTAAAGCTCAAGGAAAAGGCTAAAAATTATGCTAACATATCTGTATAACTTACTAGCTAGCGATCAGGAGATGTGTGACTGGAAAAAACTATTAATTATGTAACATTTAAAAAACCATATGGCCACAAAGTTTAATATTTTTATTCCATTTTTAAAAAGTAATTCAATTTGTTAATTTAAACAATTTTTATAACACCCCTTTTAGCCCAGTAACTGAAAGTCCTGAAAGTACCCAAAGCTGTAAAGAAATCTGTGCAGTTTTCATTTGTAGCGCAATTCTTAGGTCTTCGTGGATGCTTTCGAGCGAGAAAAAGTTTATCACGATTCCGTCGTGGAAACCTGCTGAAAATGGCCGCCCAAAGTCCCAAAAATGAGTTTCCCGCGAATATCCGCCAAAATATGCGAATTAGAGAATTTTTCTTCAGACAAAAAATGAAGATCACCTCGAAATCTACAAAAATGGTCCCTACCATTTTTTTCGCAACATCAATATTTTTCGCAAAGATGGCCGTCGAAAAATCTATAACATTCCACACTGGATAGATGTGGTAGTAGTAGTTTCTTACTAAAAAATGCAGATGGGCAAATCAATTTTTTATCAAAACGCAAGAAGGATGGTGAAGGAAATTTTCTGAGGATCATGGAACACTTGCTAAGGTCTTATTATAAAAAAGAAATGTTAATAACAAACCACCAAACCAAAAATCAGAATGGACCCAAACTCATATGCAATGATAGGAACAGGTTTTCCCATTCCGATGAACTTTAAATAATTAAAAAATGTACATTATTGCCCGAGTAATGGAACAATTCGTCCGCCCGCTTATAAGTAAATCCATGAAGATAGCGGCAGCTGAAATGAGGGGACTTTTGGGCCCCGTTATCTCGAAAACTATCGATTTTTCGAAAAAAATTATAAGGACCATTTTTGTAGATTATAAGGCGATCTTTATTTTTTGTTTTAACAAAAATTCTCTAATTCGCATATTTTGGCAAATATTGGCGAGAAACCCATTTTTCGAGCCTCGAGGGACCATTTTCAGCCCTTTCCCACCTGTTAATGTTGATAAACTTTTTTTCGCTTGAAAGCATCTCCGAAGACCTAAGAATTGCACCACAAGGGAAAACTGTACAGATTTATTAACAGCTTTGTCCCTTCATTTACTGGACTATTTGGAAAAGATGTACTTCTATAAAATTGTTTTAAATTTCTCATGATGATCAACTTTCTTCTTCAATAATTTACAATGTTTATTATCTGTTTCAGTTATCACTTAATTTTCTAATTAAATATGTTTTCAACCATTTAGTACTTTTACAAAGGGAAAGTAAATAGCCCATAACCACTTCGTACTTATCTATATATCTAGTTTAAATACTTAGTTGCATCCGTTTTTCATAAATTTTGTTTTGTTTCAGGTAACCTGTCGGCCATTAGTATGTATTTATTTTAAGTAATTTACTACTAAATAAATGTAAGTAAAAACTTTATATTTAATCAATAAATAAATGTAATAAAGTCAAATAACACCTACACTCATTGACAAAAATATCACCAATTTTTGGAATTTGCCTTAAGATACAATCCGATCGTTATCATATCGTAGCATGGTGAGTTTACACGCTGGGGCCCTGAGCACTAAGGCCTAAGCCCATTATGCTCTACACCAACCCTTGAGCATACACAGGTTCCGGAACCCTGTCCTGTCCCTTATTTGTGCATTCTTTCTGCACTAATCTAGAGCTATCATTTTGTTTACTAGAGCCCCAATTTCCTCACTAGTGATGCGAGTCCTGTAAGTGGTATGGTCTAGGAGCCAGTAACAGATTTACATGACCAATTCCCTCTCAAGCGAAAATTGGTAGAATGCATCAAAGGGTTGTATTATAAAGCTTCGTGAACGTCAGCTGCGGTTCCGTTGGGACAATGGGCCGCGGTAGCGTTTTAAAATAACTAAGTAGTAATTTTAAAATGACACAAAATATAAATAATACAAAACTTACTGGGATTTTTATTGTTGTTTATAAATATTAGGCGATAATAAAGTAACAATTTTTAAAAATATATTACGGTGTAACCGAAAAATTGAAATTTTTTACCATGGACGCAGGTTTGCATGCTCTTCAATTATCTTTAACAGAATTTTTGTCCAAAATAATTAGGAAGCCAATACTTGACACCTTTAAAAATTACATGGGATTTCCTATATCCCGCCCGACGATGCACCACCCGGCATATTCACTTGTTTTATTTCAACTAAAAACTTGTTAAATTGTAGCTAACCCAATATCTTAAAGAAAAAAAACAATCAGCTGATTATAACATGGTGCATTTTACGCTAACTGGTGGCTCGAACATGAAAAAAAAAATACATTCAATGATTTTCTCCCAACTAGAAAATTTACCTGGTGATAGCTTAAATGCAACTATGAATAAATATGTATGTCAGCTGGCTATATCTCGGTGCAAAAACCGTCAGTTGATACTTGAAAAGTTATAGCGCAGAAGTTAGGCGGGAGCATGGAGCATCTATCGCCTATTTAAATGCATAGCTGACGGGTTTTCCCTTTACTTACTGCTGGCTGAATTTTTCTTATTAATAACAGCAGTATATTGACAATCAGCTAATTTTATTTATTTAAATTTATTTTATTTATTTAATTTATTTTCTATTTTAATTTATTATTACCAGGTAAATTTTTAGTTGAGAGGAAATCATTGAAAGCATTTATTTTCATGTTCGAGCGACCAGTTAATTATTGGCTTTCCTAATTATTTTGGACAAAAACTCTTTTGAAGTTTATTGACGGTTACACCGTATACCCCGTAATGTATTTTTAAAAATTGTTACTTTATTATCACATCATATTTATGAACAATAATAAAAATACCAGTTAGTTTTGAATTAACGTTGTCATTTTAAAATTACAGCGTTGTCATTATTAAAAAGGCTTCCGCGGCTCATTGTCCCAACGGAACCGCAGCTGACCTTCACAAAGCTTTATAATATAACCCTCTGATGCATTCTACCAATTATCGCTTGAGAGGAAATAATTAACCAAATTTTTAGCTGTCTCAGGAACTAGTAGGAATATTTTAGTCATTTAGGTCCTGCCATGCCGATACAATTCTAATAGGACAATCTCACAGACGTGTATAATGATAGATTTGTTGTTTTACTGATAAACCCCATAGAGTGTTAGATATTTTGAATTAATAAAGAAGATTTAATTACCATTGAATTATTTTTTAAAAAGCTTTCTTCACTTCGTGAGTTCTACCACTAACATAACCAATATATACTGTCCTATTTTAACACTATAAATTTTAGTCTCCTGTTTGGTGATTTTTAAATTGGTAATATAAAAATTTTGTATGAAAATTATTATTTTTCAGAAATAAACCGACATACGACAAATTAGGTATACGAGGGTTGGGGGAGGGTGGCTAATCACGAATGTAAAGTTAGATATTATGCAAAATTCAAAATGGTCGATGGATGGATATACTCCAGATTCGGTATAGGGGTTTTAAGGGTAGCTAATCACGAATTTGGGGTCAGATATTTAAAATGGCGGAATGATTTTAAAAAATCCCGTCTCTAATAAACTTCCAATAGTCTTTAATATTGTAGCTGCTTTAATTATTTTTTAATGTTTAAATGCATAATTCTGCAAAACTACTAACTGTCGATATTTTTGTCCGTGAGTGTATATATTTTATGATTCAATGAAACACTTGATATTCAGTAAAGCTGTTTCCAGACAAAGAAACAACAGACGACAAATATAATACGTACATAATTTTACCACAATGACTCTTATGATAAATTAAAGAAGGGAACGCCTTAGCTTAGAAGTGTTAGTACGTATTTTATTTTTGGTATCAGACCACCAAGGCCTAAAACCTAAGTACTAAGGTACCGTGGGAGACCTAAATTAAGTACAGGAGTTTATTAACACGGGAATTAAAGATTTAAGGGTTTGAAGGAGAAGAAAAAACCACTGCAAAAGCGAATTTCTCAGTTTAGACACTTTATGGATCAAGAAGCGAACTAAATGGGAAGTTGGAGGCCTCTACAGATAAACTCTAAACAGATGCCTGGATGTTGCACTCTAAATTGCTCTCTTGGGAATTGAAAAGAGGCACAGCTCGCCAGTGGGCAAGAAAAGAAAAGTTTCGAGTAAAAGCGGGGTCATCATCAATCGGCTTTTTTTGATGGAATCAAGAATAGTACGAGTTGTAAGAGATGCCATTTTCTAGATATGGAAATAAACAGGGTCTGATTTGAGATATATACTGGATGTACAAATTAGAAGGACTTTAAGTTTGGCACGAATAAAAAAATTGATGCTATTGTGACTACGATTTTTGGATTTGGATTTATGGATCTTTGTGTCCTTTATGGTCATTCTGGAAAGTAACGTCTACAAGGTTAAATTTCTTTTTATTTTGCGGAACTCCTAGTCGCTTGGTCGCTCCTAAGTAAAATATTAGACTCGCGTCTAGTGAGACCCCGTGATCACGAGCTTCTTGACAGTGTTGACACATGAAATATGCTTTATTATACAGAGACTCGGCGCGTTATTTAAAAATTTGGCTTTTTCTAAATAATGCATATAATGTAAAAAAAGCAAATCATGGGTCTTTTCTAATACGTCTCCACATTTTTACGTCTGAATATAATTGGGGAAAATAAAAAAGCCGCTTTAAAAGAACTAACATGACCGACTAGAACTTAGGGCTTTTGATTTTGTCTAAATTATCCTACATAGGAGTTATTAACAACATTTTTAATATGGTAGAAGTTATATATTTTTAAAGTGTAATTATATATTCAAATTCAAAGCCTAAGTTCTAGTCGGTCATGGTTAGTTCTGGTTAGCAAGGCCTTTTATTTTTCCCAATTATATTTCAGACGTAAAAATGCGGGGACGTATTAAAAAAAACCCTAAATTATTACATTAAAATGTAATTTTTAGCCATCCTGCATAATAGAGCGTTTCATTTTGTCAACCTGTCAAGAAGCTCGAAATCTCTAGACCGATAAATATTAGTATTGTCAGATTTTTTTGCGACACGGGAAATTTTGTTTTTGACTTTAAACAAGATTTTTGGCGATGCAATCCAATATTCGTTTAAAGTTCTGGAAAAGATAAATCTGCGTTATTTTGTGCTTTCTTTCATCAAGCTTAAATATTGGCATAAGGAACTAAATATTAGAGGGTACTATCATCAGCAACTGTGAATATGGTTATTCGTGGAATAGAGGAGATTGTTGATGTAAAGCAAAATAGAGTCGTGTATAACGTATATTATTCTTTTTGATAAATTATTACAGGGCTATAATTTAATAGTGGCAAAAAACACTGTTATTTTCTGTTAGTAGGAGAGTATTAAGCAGTAGGTAAAAGGATAATCGCCGGTTTTTCGCCAGTCTTATACATAAATAAACTGTTTTTTTTTTCATTTACTATTAGGTCTGTTTGTTATTTAGAAATAGTTAACACTATTTTACACTTTTTGTACACATCTAGTCTTAAAATACACCTTTAATAAGAGTGCTTACGTAAAAAAGTGTAAAATAGTGAACACAAACATATTATTGTTATTAAAGGAATAAAATTATTTTGCATTTGCATTATAAAACTGTATTGTTTAGACAAACCTGTTAACTTTAAAATAAACAAATCTCAATTAGCATAAAACCGGTATTTTAAAATAATCTGTTTAAAGTTTACACATAAGGAATGTATACTTAGTACATTCGAAACAGTGATGAATAAGCTGTTACTCATTTAAACGTTAAAATCTTTCATTGTCTCAGTAGTAAAATAAAATATTCTTCTATTAGATCTTCGACCGTTAAGTTTTATGTAGGGTCAACCAACGAAAAATGAACCCAAGAGCCCTATCTCTGATTCTTCTCATATTAAAAAAATGGCAGTCTGTGTATTTTTTTTAGTAGAATCTAGCAAACACTTAAGAAAATTATTTTAATTGAAACAACTAAGATATGACATAAAATTATTATTTTTTTAATGGGACACCCTATTTTTTTTTGGTTCCCTACGGAAAGCGTCCCATTTTTGTCGATACGTTTTAATAAAAATGATATTGTATTTATTTTTAGTAACAACAGAATTAATTTTATTTATTTGAGAAATTTGCGATTTAAAATAGAAAATAATAACAATAAATACCTGAAACACTTAGACATAAAAAGTGAGTGTACCGTTTATTAGGATGAGTTTTGTAGAAAGTCTATTTGATAATAGTATATTATATTATAAGGATTAAAAGTGCATCTTTTTTTACGAGCAATTTTTGCAGTTGCGAGGCGTATGTAATTCGTATGATATATACTATTTTTTCTCCAACCAAGTCAAAATAAATATATTTAGTTAATATTCAAAAATCGTTTTTTTCAATCCTAGGATTAAAAGTAGCATTTTTAATCCGAAGATTAAAAGTGTTGCTAACCAACGAGCACATTTTTGTACAGTATGAGAATTGATAGCTTTTGCACCTGAAAATAGTACAAAAATATCAACATTTTTTGACGGTTGGAGAAAAAAGAATTATTTATACACATATGGGTAATACAGAAATTTAGTTTTAATAAATTCTTTTTGTTCCAAATAGTTATCCTCTTGATTTTGTAAATGGTTCGTTTTTTTTTTATTTTAAAATCAAATTTATAGCAAAATAATTTTTTACTTTTGACATACATTTCTAATTTATCACAAAAAATTCAACGATTAGTAATAAATTTAACATTCGAACTGTGTTTAAAACACAAAAAACTGTTAGCTCTTAAATAAGGAAAAAAATCATATTAGATAAACAAAAAAACATAAAATGTTGTTTGTAAAATTATTTGTGTGTGTAATAAATTTTATATTGTTGAAACTTTTAGATTATTAGCCCAGGCATAAAAGGGGATCACCGTGTAAACACCCTATATAAATAAATGGTAATCGTTTAGAATGTGGCTTCACCTATTTTTAAACATAAAAAATCGAAAAATAACGATATTAACACATTTTTTTTTCATTTTGTTCTATTTTACAGCAGATTTACGAATCTTTTAAGTAAACTCCAAAAACATTTTTTTTTCGGTATTAATTTTTATTTTGACAATAAAAAAATGGTATTTTTCAAGTTTCTGTCACTAAAATGCTTTTATTTATGTTTAGCAATTTTTAGTGATTTGTTTTATATTCCGCGTGTAATAATAAGATAATTTAAAAAAAAAACAAGCATATTAATGTTTGGATTTTTCAAATATTTTTTCAAAACAATTTTTTAATCCAAAAATTGACATTTTTTATTTTATTATTATTTTTTTTTTGATTATTCTATTTTGGTACACTTTTAAAATAAAAATATTTGACAACTCAAAAAAATAATCAAGTTGCTTTTACATTCCAAAAAATGGAGCCACACATCTAAACAATTAACAAATAAATTATGGGATATTTCTTGCAGAATATCTTAAAAAGCAAAAATGATTTGGAGATACAATATTATTAACTCTGTTCAAGCCAACTAGTTTTTATTATGTATAGCAAAGTAGCATATATTTAAAAAGCTTTAATAAATGTCCATTTAAAAAGAAATAAGTGAATTAGTACCAATTGCAGCAAACATAATTACCTTAATCATGGAACTATCTAATATTGTTTTACGAGTGTATAAAGTACGACGTACAACGTACCTAACCATTAAAAGAAAATAGCATTTCATTCATAATCATTAATTTGGACTCCCACGAAGTAATCAAAACAAATTATTATTACATGCATTTGGAGGAGAAAGTATCTTGGGTATATTATACTAATAGCTTTATTTAATGCAATCTTTTATTATCATTTGAATACATAAATATTCACTTAGCAAATTACTTTATTATTTAATGGACTTAAGTTTAAGAAAATGATCATACAACAAAAAACCTATACTGAGTGACAAAAAGAGTAAACACTTATTTATATATAATATATTTTATTAATTGTATGCTCACATGTATAACAGACACAAGCATATTATAGACAATTAATAATAATCCGGAAGCCCAACGCACAAAAACTGGCCAATAAGAGAAACGCGTAAAACATTTTTTTATATTACTATGAACTATAGTCAATTTAATACCGCACTAGTGCCTCACCTCACCGGGTTCAGAAAAAATCGTGAAAAATCGGGTTTTCAATATTACTCGAAAACTATTCGTTTAAGGAAAAAAAGGTATAAAACCAAAATTAATGGTCTAATAAAACTACGTAATTTTTGTATAATAAAATTTTTGTAGCTCTATTAGTTTTTCGGATATTAACGATTTAAATTTAAAGTAAAAACGCAAATATCTTAAAAACTAGAAGAGCTACGAAAAATGTATAGGACAAAAAAATTGCTTTTAATTAATCTCTATTAAAAAGGCTTAATTCACATTTTTAATAAAATAAGTAATAAAGGATATTAGCAAAACAGTGATATTGGCCAAAAATTTTGCTTCAAAACGGTAAAAAAAATAATTTTGTTTTTAAACCTAAATATTGTTTTTTAGTGTATATGGGTTCGTTTATTTATTCTTATTATAAAATTGAAAAAAATTGCCAAAATAAAAGATAATACAATAAAAATATATGAAAATTAAAATAAAATGGAAAACTTGAAATCTATAAAAGACGTATGGGAACAAAATTGGTGTTTTTAAGATTTTTAACAAATAAGTTATTCAAAATTATTTTGCTTAAAGTTATAGTTTTTGAGTTATAGCAAAAAATAAACAAAAAATTATTTAAAAGTAATTTAATACAAATTCGTAAAAATATTCAAAAAATCGTTTCACGATTTTCTGTTCACTTTAGCTTTATGCGTTTTTTCGCTAAAGTTGATGCAATAATTTAAATAAAAAAGGCTGTAAGCTTTGAAGAAGTAAATAGCCTAATAAAAATAATATTTTGAAAGTTTTATGCTTAATAAATTATAAATAAAAAATTTTGGATGTTAAAAATTTTCTCCAGATCATTCTAAACTAAACGAGTAACTGTCTTTATAATTTATTATCGTTAATATTTAAATCGATATTAAACGTATTCAGATGATGAGAAATTACAAGCGTCCTGCCAGGTATATAACACCGACTTAAACGTGGCAAATATTTTTTTTTACTTAAATTAATGTTTAAACTTTAATATGGTTTTATGATTTTGAAGCAGTAAATAAATTGGTGAGTGCAATAATTTGTATTAAAAAGATTGTGAGTCTTGAAGAAGTAGATAGCTTAATAAAAGAAATGTTTTAAAAGTTTAACGCTAAATAAACTAGTAATTTTTTTTTTTTTGATGGTAAAAATATGATAAAAATTTTGTCCAGATCATTTTGAACGAGTAACTATCCTTATAAATGAGTAATATTAATATTTAAATCAATAATAAAAATATTTAAACGATGAGCTCTATACCTAGTAACATAGGAGATCGAGAGATGTTAAGCGTCCTGCCAGGTATATAACACTCAGATAGAGAAGGCACTTATTTTTTTCAATAAAATATAGTTTAAATATTCTTTTAGTTAACGTTTTAAGTGGATCGGAATGGGTACAGTTATTGGAGCAAAAAAAATAAAATATCCGTTCCACCATGTTATCCCCCATTGCCGAGGCACATGTGTATTAGTTTGTTTCATTCAATAAATAAAAGATTTTGAATCAATTTTTAGATAGATTGGAGTTTATATATTTACTTGAACCAAAAAATAAAAAAAATAAAATATGCAACTTGAACCCGCTGAGCTGAGGCACGAGTGTGGCTTTGAATTGACTATAGTTAATAGTAATATAAAAAATGTTTCATGCGTATCTCTTATCGGCCAGCTTTTGTGCGGTGGGCTCCCGGACTATAAGAAGGTTTAATAATAAGTTGAAGACCCTTGATTTTTTACATGCTCACTGAAACGCCTGGTAGACCTTCATCCCACCGCAAAAAGGGACCAATATACCCTTTTAAATAGTGAATATTGACTATGCGCTAATCATTTATTAATAGGATTTACAAGATAACTGCGGTTTATTGAGTAGAAAATAGACCTAAAAAATGTAAAAATAGCCATCTTGGAACAATTAAACTCGGTATGCCATCTAATCGATATATAGGCAATAAATAAACTTTTGAAATCTTTAACTTAGCATGCTAAGTACGACTGTTCCAAAACTCCCATTTTTTTGGACGACAGATGGACAGACGTACACTCTTGCCAATAATTTTTCGCCATATTTTTTTTCATAAAATTTCGTTGGGTTTAGATGGTAAACCAAGTATAAATTGGGTAAAAAAAATTTCGGTGGTAATTTTTATTTTGAAAATAAAAAAAATGGTTATTTTTTAAGTTTTTCGTCAATTTAATTTAAGTTTAGCAGTTTATAGTTATTTGTCTCATATTCTACGTGTAAAGAGTAATAATTTTAAAGAACAGTTTTTCAAAATTATAAATTTTTGGAATTTTAAATTAAAAAAAAAATCGAGAAATTGAATTTTTGACTTTTAATTTTTCTTTTTTGATGTATTTTAAAAAAATTAATAATTTTAAATTTTTACATCCCAAAGGGGAGCCTTGATTCTACACAATTATATAAATTGTTCCAAGGTGGAAAATTTTTAAAACTCGCATGGTTTTTAAAAAAAGATAATTTTTCGAAATTTAAATTTACAATAAACTTTAATAAAATTCACAAAAAAAAGGAATAGAGGATTTGCTTTTGAAAGTTCGATTTTTCCCGGGGAAGGGGCACAAAAGAAACTTTTTCGCAATTTTAAAATTTTTTTTGTACCAAAGTATTCTCTTTTAAAGCCAATATCATATGTTTTATAATTTTTTGGGTCCCGTGTCTCACCTTTTAGGTAAAAAAAGTAAAAATCTTAGATACGCCAATGAAAACTTCTTTTCTACTTTGATATTGTTGAAAGAGCATCTTTTTTAATTTTATAACATGTTCTATGTTATGTTAATAGGTTAAGAACAATATTTTGTAAAGTAAAAAAAGATATTTTAAAATTCTGATTTCTGATATCTGTTTATTATCCGGATCTATATATTTAGACAAAAACAGATGTTTCTCGAATTATATCTATTCGGTATTTTCCCATTAAATATATCCTTTTATGGAAAGACAAGAAGACATGGAATTGTCCATTTTTACTAAGGCCACGGATTTAAAAGGCATTGTTCACCATTGTCTTTAATAAAAATTCTTAGAGAACAAAAAATAATACTTGAAGGAACTCGGACACAAACCCTTGACTTTTATTGTTTGTTTAATTGCCTTTTTTTTAAGTGTTATTGGATTATTAAGTCATAAACAATTGTAATAAAATAAATTTAAATATTTTTTAACCCTCAGCGGAACGTGTTTGACGGTTCACTTGACTGTAGTGGGCCCGCCTTGGTTGTTTAGTCATATTGAAATAATATTGAAAATTAGTTTTTTTTATAATAAAGAAATAAATAAAAGTTTTTTTTCCAATTTGACCTACAATAACACGTTTTGGATATTGTCAACAAAAAAAATAAAATAACACAATTAAGAATTAAAACTTTTAACATACTAGTAAGAAAAAAAAATATATATATATATATATATATATATATATATATATATATATATATATATATATATAAAAATATATATATGGCGTTAAATACTAAAAAACCGTCATTTGTTTGATACTAACATATACATGTTGTTGTGATCCAACCAAGATCAAATATAATATTCGATTATAAATGTGATAATACATTATAAGACGGAATTTCCTTTTATAATAATTAATGTTTTTTATAGTTTTTACGTATCACGATAACACATTTTTATTAGTTATTATATATTATTCAGAATTATCATTATTGTCAAAGTACCCCAAATATTCTATAATCATTATTTACATTTCCCAAGACTTTTAACACCCTAATAAAAGGGTAGATATTTCTAAAAACACGTAAAAGTAATTTAAACTTATCCTTTGCATAATAAATGTTTCCTTTAAGCTAACAATCTATTACCCTACTATTAAAAGCTTTTAGAACTATAAAACCCTAAATAGTTATTGTATATTTCGATCGTAAACACCCCAAATTAATATTTTAACACTTGATCTTTTCGAATAGTATTTACATACAACGGGACAAAGGAAATTTCCAATTTTAAAAATGGCTCCGCCCCTTGTGTTAGTGGTCAACACAACCCCCATTGTAGAAAAATAAGTATCTAGCAGTATTTTTTCAAGCATCAGTATCTTTAGGTTAGCCATACATTTAAGTTAGTCTCTAGTAAATCTTAGTATATTCAGTGACAGTTATTATTATAAAAAAACTAAATAAATAATTTAAATAAACCAAAAAGGAATTTAATTTAAAAATAGTTTGAAAATAATAAAACAAAAATTGTAAAACTAAGTGCTACAGCCATTGTAAAACTAAATTTAATAATAATTTGTGTCATCGGTGACTTGCATTCTGGCACACAACAATGTCGCACCCACTTGGCGTAGTTGTGGTTAGTGTAATAATATTTTATTTCACTATCTGCACAATTTTGATTGTCATGAAATGGATATGTAATTTTTCCACTGAGAGAAGCGAGATTTTATTACACCATCTGAGCATAAAAATCATCCAAATTCCTCTACTGTATATTTGGCATTTGTCCACTAAGTGAAACAATCAGTCGTCGATGTTTTGAATGCATAAACATTATATTGAACTACTAAAACAAAAATGTTTAATTTCAAAATAATTTTATACGCTTCTAATCAACATTACAAGGAAAAAAAATCACAACTAACCAAAAATGTTGGGTCATTGCATTTATTACAGTTAAAAAAAAGGCCAAATATACAGTACAGGAACTGGGTGATTTTTGTGTCCAGATGCTGTAATACCGTCTCGTTTCACCAAGGGGAAAAATGGTATACCATTTCATGAAATGGACAAAAAAATTTCCCGATGGTGAAAAAAAATATTATTACACCATTTGGTTCCACTTCAGGAACTGAACATTTTGTTCATGAAATGGACAATTACGCCATGGAGGACTTTCATAAATAAGAGTTTTACACTAAAAAAAATTCAGTTTTCCCAAAAAATCAGCTAGGAATAAGAAGTTTTTTAATAAGAACTTGTGAAAAAATTTAAACGGCAAATTAAAAATTTTCCCAAAATGGTACTGTTTTCTAAAGTCAATTTTTTGATTGAATTTTTTTTTTTTTACATTTTCGGGCATAGAGGCTTCTTTATAAAAAAAAAAAAAAAATCCTGGTAAAAAATATTTTTGCTCAAAAATTATTTCGTAAGTAAAATTTTAATAGAAATAAATAAATAAAATTTATAGATTTTCCAAACACCCGTCACTTTGAAGGTGTATTTATTGGCAACCAATTAAAATGTGAAATATTAAAATATTTTGTTCCAGGTTTAAACTATATTTTCAGTAAAACATTAAAATTCGCAGAGATATTTAATTTTTTTCGCAAAAAGTTGTTCATAACTTTAAATAATTAAGCAATTACTAATTTTATTTTTTTAAAAAGGTTTTTTTCCAAAATTTAAAACAAAAACATTAAACCGATTTCACATTTTTTTTAAATTTAAAAAAATGTTTTGGATTTTTTAAGATAAAAAGCAAATTTTATCCCCCTAAAAAGATTAAATTTTTTTTAATTTTGGCTTCCCAATTATTTTGAGAAAAATTTTTTGGTTTATTGAAAAATGAAAAACTACGTCATGGTAAAAACTTTAGATTTTCGGTTACACTTTCGAGTTAGATGCTAATATATTTTTAAAAATTGTTACTTTTTTATCGCCCTATTTATAACAACAATAAAAATACCAGGTAGAAAGATTTTTTGATAATGAAAAAGCACTAAAATTTAAAATAAAAACTTAAAATTTAAACAACTTTTTTCTATTGTTGTTTTTGA
>JAHBCN010011106.1:0-29831 GCA_019359885.1 Listronotus oregonensis | reverse complement strand
GATTTTGTATGTGTTCAAACAAGCTTTTTTTTTTAATTCTGAAAAACATTAGCTATCAGTAAACCGTCGGGTTTTAAGTATATTATCTGATTATTCTGCCAAAGATTTGCATTAAAACAAATTTCAAACTTCTTTTGTTCTTTTATAATCTTCAACAGTAATATGTTCCTTTGTTATAAAATTGTTCTATTTCAGGTAATTTAGTTTGATTTAATTTTAATAAATCATCAACTTATTTATAGAAAAAAACACCTTTTTGTCTTATTAATTTAAATTGCTCAAAATCAGTAACACATTTTTGAAATTTTCTATGTTGCGAATCATTAAGAGTTTCAGATAACTTTGCTAATGAGTATGGTAAAAACTAAGGAATTAATAAATCTAAGATTAATTTTTTTATCTTCTGGCTAGTTTTTGTTGTCTGCATATGTTTTAAGTTTTATATGTTTTCCAAAAGTAATAAATTTTTCTATATTTTGTGCTATACCTTGTATTTTTTTATTTTAACAAATATTTTTTATAAATAGATGAGAATCATAGTTCTTCAAAATATGAAATATGTTTATGTTTATAATTTAAATTACAAAAAGAATGTGCGGGACTCCCAGCTATATGACAGTGATCTGCTTCTTTACTATTTTTAAGAGGTTTATCACAAATATTACAATTAGTTGCATATTCAAAATTAATTTTTTCTATTGAGTCATATCTTTCATTTTGGTAAATTTATTTTAAATAATTATCGTAAATATCCTGTATATCTCTTTCCAAATAATTTAAAAAAGTTTAACTACAATTGGGAACTCTCTATATTTGTAATTTAGAAATCGAATGATCAAAGGAACACTTAATATTGTAGCCCAGAAAATATAAAATATGTTCCAATTTTTTTTTACAGTAAATGACTTACAAAACTTTAAAGTGCTATCATTACTTTTTAATGGTTTTAGTAAACGTTTGAAATTAGTATAAATGACAAAAGAAACTTTTATTTGTGTTTGATCTTTTTTTAAATTTTAAAATATTTGCAGGCTTTTCCATACCAATTTTTTTTTATTGTTCATTATACCATTCTAAGTGGTAAAATATTAAAGACAACCGTCACAAATATTTTTTCGTGATGGCTACAGCCTTGTTTTGCAATTAGTTGTGAGATAAATTAAAATATATTAGTTTAAAACATTTCCTTTATCATTACTAATTAACAATAAATTTACATGTCTTTTAAGCTTCTTTTTTTTGTAATGTAATGAATCTATTACTTAATAACTATGATAAGAATCTTTTATTTTTTTTTTAAAGCATAAACGTTTATTGAGAGGTTATTTGCTCTCTTAAAATGGGAAATGTCCTTTACGGATATGGCAAACTCAATACCTGAATCATCCAAAACTTAAGAAAAGTGTGGATAGGATGTAACTGGTTCTTTAAGTCCTTTTGGTGGATAAAGGCTTGCAAGAACATGCATGCTAGACAAAACGTCGAAATCTCTAATATTAATTACAGCTCTTCTTTTTCGTATAGCTGCGAGTAGTTCGATAAATGTCGCTGCTGTTAAAGGGCTATATTTGTTTACATTAATTATAAGAAAAATTATCAAATAAAATTGAAAATAAACTATCTAGGCAGACTAATAATATTTTAGAAATAACCTGCGAAATAAAAATAGAAAAATTATATATCCTATATAATTGGAAAATATAAAGAGAAATATTTCTTTTTTACGTAAATTAAGTTAATTAGTAATATTAAACTATAATGTTAATTAGTAATATTAAACTAGAATGTCGTTCAGCAAACTCATCAGCTTTGGAATCAATAATTTCAAACATTTTTTCCACCATTGTCCGAGATTGAAAATGTTACAAAAACTCTGTAAGGTGTATTAAAAGATTTCACTTCATAACTGTCATTTGAAAGGATTATAATAGTAACCATATACCGACACTTGCTTTTAAACGAGTATGTTTTGCAATTTCTTCTTCAAATATATTTACAATTTTTATGAAAAGATTAAAAAAATGTCTTAAATTGCCCAAAAAATTTATCAGGAATAATTTATAAGAAATATTCTTTTCTATTCCATATTTTAATGATTTGGATAATGCATTTGTTTTAGGTTTACTTGTTCTTAAATGGCTTGTTCATAAACTTTGTTTAACAAAAGTTTTGCATTTCCTACAATATTATCCTAAATATATACCTAAAATATATAAAAATAGATTAAAAATGGAGAATTCCTTTACCCCTAAAGTATCTAGACTATGAAATCGGAGGCATGCAGAGGTCTTTTTTTTTCTCCAAACTTTAAAATTTTTATAACCGTGTGGGAAAAACCTACCTCTTACTTTAGTACTTAGGCTCAAAGCCTTTATGGACTGTACCAAGATAAGAAAGTTATGTCTTATTCATTCATCTTTATCTTTTTTTAGATATTTAGTTAGAGGTTTATAAACTTGTAAAAATAGGCTACCAGCCCGCCAGCGCCGGTTTAATAGTAGAAATAAATATATTATATATCCCTCCAAAAATACTTATGTAAAATAAGGGCCAAGTTTTTATCCAAAAATCTCGGCCTCTAAAAGTACTGAAATCTAAAATTAGACTAAGTTCTGTCCACAATTTGGTTCCACTCTTTTTTGACTTGGCAAGTTTTTTACTGATTTTTTTATATTAACGTTTTTTTTTTATAAATATAGACAGTATTTGTCATTAATACAGACAGTCAGTAAAAACTTGCAAGTCAAAAAAGAGTGAAACAAAATTGTGTACAGAACTTGGTCTAATTTTAGATCTCATTACTTTAAGAAGTCGAAATTTTTGGATGGAGTTCAAAGAAAGAAAAAAATGCGGGGGAAGTAAAACTGTAAATTTTTCAGAACTGTTCCTTTACTTGTGTCCTAAAACCTACTTACTACCAAATTTTAAGTTTCTACACCCTCAGAAAGTGCCCATAATTTTGATCAGTCAGTGAGTGAATCAGTCAGACAGTCAGTAGAAAAATTGCCGATTTTTAAAATGGTATATCTCAGAGATCACTTTACATAACTTTCTTAATTCTTTCACAAGTAATTAGAATACTTATGTGAATTTACATACCACATTTCATACGTTTATGTGAAAGAAGACCAAAGTTATTATGGGGAAAAAATAGGTTAAAACATTTCGTATCAATACGCACATTCGTGAGACAAAGACAAAGATAAAAAGTTTACTAATGTTAGACACCCAAACAGGCTTACACACGTCCAAAGGTTTGAGTTCAATTTGCAAATATGTTATTAAACAATGCATAGAAAATTATTTAAAAATTACAATTTTAAACTGCACTCAAAAATAGAAGGAGATTATAAATGGGCCCATAAAATTTTATTAGGCAATCATATCACTAAAATTGTTTTTGTAATATTTCTTTAGTAAATAGAAACACTTTCCAAAGTAAATATTTTTTTACTACAAATTTAAATTTTCTGGAAGGTAGCTGAGTTATAGAAAGTGACGAGAAATTAAATAATTTAGGACCATAGTATGATATGCCTGTCCTAATTTTATTTATTCTGTGATATTTATATATTTTTCCTATTTCTCATAAAATGGGAATGCTCTGCCTTCATGTGTTGTGTAGTTTGTGTTATTGCCTTTTGTGTAAAGTAAACAATGTAAAATATATAAGCAAGGGAAAGTAAGTTTATTTAATTCCATAAAAAGTGGCTTGCAATCAGCCCTGTAGTCTTCTTTTTATGACACGTATAGCTCTATTTGGAGCATGGCCCCAAGCAAGCAATGCATATGTAGCCTTTGATTCAAAATATAAGTAATATGCTGATAGGACAACATTCAAAGAAACTGTTTGTGATATACACACGGGAAGCCAGTTTTTTAGATAGGTACTCAATATGCGAGTTCCAACTTAATTTGGACTCGATGTGGAGGCCCAGAAAACGCACCAATTCAAGCGTGTTTATATGCCCTATATGCTTCAATGTAAAAAACATAGCTTAGCTGGTTTGCTGTAAACCAATCAGCAACCCTCATCTGTGTATCCACCACCTTCTCTCTCAGATGATCTAAATTATTATCCTGCAATACTACAGTTGTATCATCCGCAAAGAGTACTCCATGCCTGATGTTTTCGACTGCAGAGTATTTACCATTTAAAGTCCATATACTGTTTACGGTTTGATAAGTATGAACTAATAAGTGAATGGTGTAATCGTGCAAATCATAATATTTTAGTTTAGATAAGAGAAGGCCCACAGAGACACAATCGAAGGCTTGCTCAGGTCACAAAACAATGCTCCTGCAATAGCCCCATCATTAAAAGCATGATTTATAATTTCTGTAAGTTTGTTTATGTATTGTTGTTGAGCATGAATTTCTAAAACCAAACTGTCTGTGATTTAAAATATTTAAGTTTTCCAGATGTTTGGATAATCTGGCTTTTATAGCTTTTTTCAAAAATCTACAAAAGATTGGAACAATTGAAATGGGCCTGTAATTTGATAAGTTTGTTTTTGGTCCCTTTTTACAAATTGGTATTACCCTAGAAATCTTTAAAATGTCAGGAAATATGCCTTCTTTAATACATAAGTTTAGAAGTTTCGTTAAAGGACAGACTATTTTATGAGCAATACTTTTTATTCCTTTAGTGTTTAAACCGTAATGATTTTTGCTATTTTTATTTTTTAAGCTAAACATTATGTCGTTTACTTCATTTATTGAGATATTAAAAAGTTTAAATTTTGTTTTGTTGTGACCAAGATTCGGTGAGTGTTAAAGCTACTCCTCTGCAGATAACTGTGAGGCTGGAAGATCTCAGTGTTGTCATCACTTGTATGTCTTGTTCCGAGGTTTGAGTTTTTTTTAACCAAATCGCATATTGACTTAGGACTATAGTTATGGTTTTTATAAAAATTTATCATTTGCATGCCTCTTTTATTGTGTTATGGCTGTTCTGTATTTTTTACGATATATATTTTTTAATGTAGTAAGTAGTGAAGAGCTTCTTTTTTTAGCTAATTCAATAAAAAAAATAGTGTTTTACGTTTTTCCTTCACAACATTATTAAACCATTTTATATTTACCCTATTTTTACGTGATTTAACTATTTTTTCCGGGAAGGCCAAGACAGCACAGTTTTTAATAAAATTTACAAACATATTAAACTTTTCGTTTGTAGAAATGTTACTTTCAATTAAATGGTTTAAATAAAATAAACCCTGTTTTGTTATAGGTCTAGTCTTAAACTCTACATAGGCCTTAGAGGCCTCTGCAACAGTAAATTACTGTGTTTAATAGTGTTGTTAATATACAGATAAAGTTTTCAAAATTACCAAATGGTGTACAAGGTTACTACTAATACCTTTAAGCTGTCAGATTGAGCAGTGCAGATTTCACAATCTAACTAAGTCGACGAACTATCAAGGTCAGTTCTTGGTAAGAAAAGGTTTGACATGTACCCACACAGCCACACCTCCATGTATATGCCTCCTTCTGGAGAAACTACCTATAAGACAATAATTATTTAAAACAACTTGAGAAATCTTATTCTCCACCATCCAGTGTTTACAAAAGCAAAGCACATTGTACTCCCAGCTCTTAGCCTCCACCTCAAGAACTTTATTCCGCAGACACTGGATGTTGCAGTGCAAGATTTTTATTAACAATTCGTTATTTACAGACATATTAAAACCATTTTTTGACAAATTAAAATTTTCTGAGTATAAATTTACAATATTTACAGCTTTGGCAACATAATTCTTCACGGTGGAATTGTTGGTTCTTGACAGTTTTCATCTTTATTGGGTTGCCTCTCTAAAAAACTGTAAACTATCACATTGCACATAATAACCATTCGTGTGTACATAATAATATATGGAAATATTTATTTTACAAGACTTTTTGGAACTGCTGCAGCATGCAGACTGATAATAATAATTAGAAAATAAACATACTTTCAGTATCTAAATTAGGATAACCTCATTTATCTAGGCGGGGTGGGCTCTGGCTCGAGTACTTTAATATAAATTTTTTAGATAATATGAGGCTTGCGAAAACATTTTTTAAAATGTTATTTATTTAAAATGGCAACAAAACATTTTCATTTTGACTAAATGAAATTTGTGCTACGGCACTCTTAAGTTAGGCAGTTCGTTTACAATGTAGTTTATTTTTTGTTGTAATAAAGAAATATTGAAGTTTGGCCTCCTTCTTCCATTTAGGCAAAATGATTACAAAAACTATATAATTGATGGTATATCACATATGCAAACATTTTTCTTCTAAAGTGACCTAAGTAATTTCTACTTTCAAGGCCTAATCATAACTTTGTTCTAAATGATTAAGAATATGCAAACGTTTAAAAACAAATGAAATATTTAGTATATCGATTTAAAATACACAGAAACAATAACCTTGACATGTTTTAGTCTTCTTTATTACGCATTAAAAATTGTTTTTTGGATAGAAATTTCTAACACGGTCACGTATTTAATTTTCAATAACCTAGTCATTTTCCAATTTTATATTTAAAGAAAACGTCCAACGAAAGGTAAACCCTATGATTAATAACACTGTATTACTTATTAAAATGTCTTAGTGGAATAAACGGTTCTACAAAACTACCCTCTTATTATACGCAGCTATAAAGAAGTTTTTCTACTAAATTATTAAGACAGTTGTAGGTATTAGTTTTTCTGGATACAGCAAAAAATAACTTTAGAAAATTATATGGTTATTAGGATCAGAGTACAAAAAATTCTTAAGGGGGTCACCTACATTCTTCCAAAAAAATGTTTTTATCGATACTAAATAAATCAACTTTTCTATCTTCAATATTACCTAGAAGTAAAATACAAATAATAATTTATTAAAGAATAGGACACGTCAGTAAGAAAAACATATTATTACCTAAGCCCAGTCACCAGGGCCGGAGCGAACAGCTTCTTATTGGGGGGAGGTGATTTTGGCGCCCCTAGCCTATTTTTTAAATTTAGTATACTGCGTCCCACGCTTACAGAAAAGCTTTGTTCTCTTACCCACCGACAGGCTGTAGAGGATATGTCGCTTTTTTTTGGGTATTTTCACGGCTTCTGTTCCAAGGAGTTTGCAAGTATAATTCCTCTGGTAGCTCCCAACAGAGTAACACATAGTGTCACTTTTAGGCATTTTTTTACAGTCCCACTTAAGCGGTTCCAAGCTTTCCACTCTCTTTCTTCGGTTTTAGATTAAGTTAAATTAGTTTTAAAATTAAAAAAAAATGTTTATGTAAAAAACAATACTTATCGTTAAACTTATTTATGTTATCTGCATGACGTGACATTATTTTATTGTATTTTTATACAAATTATAAATTTATACAATATTGTATGACCCTAAAACACAAACAAACAATCTAAATCATGGTATTTTTTTACTTTGCTTGACCCTTACCGATTTCGATGAGTTTTTCCATACGGAGGCGCTCACCACAAATCTAAAGTAAAGTATTGTAAAGTTGTCTGATTTTGACCAAATGTGATATAGGGTTTTGGGTCGCTGATTACGAATCTGAAAAAATATTTTTTCGCAACGTTTCATTTTCGAGATATTCATCATCAAAGTTGAAAATCAAACTAACCTCATTTTCACTATATTCTTCCTTCTTCTTGTACAAAATTTTTGGTTTTTACATAGTGGCAACAATATTTTATAAACACCTTTAACCTTATTTTTATTTATTTTACACCTTTTTTCCATTAAATTGCGAACTTTCAAGTTCAAAGGCAGCAGACATGTTTGCTTACAAAATAACTAGTGTATACATGTTGCGGCCACGTTGGGGTGTGTGAAAGTGGATGTTTGCAATTAAATGGAAAAAAGATGTAAAATAAATATAAAAACAATTTTTTAAAAGATGTTTGTGAAATATTGTGTGCTAATGTAGTGTAAAAATCAAGAATTCTGTGCAAAAAGAAGGAGAAATAGTGTAAATAAGGTTAGTTGGATTTTCAAATTTGATGATGAATATCTGGAAAACGAAACGTTGTCGAAAAAATATTTTTTCAGATTCGTAATCAGCGCCCCAAAAAACCTCCGTATACCAAATTTGGTCAAAATCGGAGAGGAGGCAACTTTCGAGACAATTACTGTAAATTTTTTTCGACGTTTAATTTTCGAGATATGGAAAGAAAATTAAATAATTATATTAAATAATTTTAAATATTCTGTAAGTTTTCCTTAAAAACCAAAAATGTTAAACAAAAAATCAGATAAACAGTGAAAGTGTATTAAGTTTGAATTTAACATTTGTTAACTTTATACATAGTTACAATTATTTATTATAAGTTCGGACCTGACCGTTTTATTCATTGCACAAACTCAGCCTGGTTTTTTCCCCTATACCCGCTTGACTTTTTTGTTCTGCATGCGTGGACAAGATTGTTCTACAGCACTGGGCTTTCCTAAATTTTCAAACTTTCTTAAGAACACCAAAAAGAAGGCAGAAATAAATTTTCTAAACCATAAACCATATCCCTAAAATTATTATTATTACATAATTGCTTAAAAAAAATAGATATAAGATTATGCAGGTATGTGGTCACAAACCTGTATTTTTAGTGATTAAATCTATGAGACTTACAGTGTCTTTGTAGTCGTCTGCAAGAACTGACCCATACTTTTTTGTAGAGAGACTCCATTTTTTTTGTTTTTCACGGCGGCTTGCAGCACCTGAATTTTTTTATTTTTGTATTTTATACATTTTATTTTTTTTCTATCAAAAAAAAGTTTTTATTTAAAAAAAAACCTATTCTTAACTAACCATCACTAACACACAATGAACAGGTATTAGTATTTGCACTGATGCACTTTAAGCAGAACGTAGTGAATATGAAACATAAAACCAATAAAACAATATTGACAAAAATAATATATAATTTACTGTTAGCTAATAAAGTTTGTCGGTAATCTAATAAGATAAACAAATATATTCCCAAAAGTTTCAATTGCTTAAAATACTTTAATACAGCACCGACAAAGATTCCATTGTTAATATCTGTATCAAAGGCCGTATGTTTAGCAGATATGATAAATTGCCGCCAAAGCTATGAGATTTCGGTGGCGTTAGACAAAACAAGACGCAAAAAATGGCATTGTATACACAAATAAAAAACTTTTTAAGGTTACAACGCGTTACAGAATAGCAAATATCAATTTTATGGGATGCTGATGTATTTTTTAAATAGTATTCTTTTATTTTGGGTGATTGCGTTAAAAAAAAACTCTATCTCAGTTTGACGCCCCTTTAAAAGAAAATTTGGCGCCCCCATCAATCACCTATGGGGGGAGCCTCCCCCTTCTCCCCCTGTTCGCTCCGGCCCTGCCAGTCACAGCTAATTCTAAGTGTAACTTGCAGATAAACTTATAGAAATGCTAGAATGTCCAAAATATTTAGCTTTGTGTACCAGCCATCTGCCTTTTAAAGACAACATAGGAGTACTTTTCTATAATAAATACTGAAATGATTACCCTTTAATTCTTCTATAGATAGATTTCCACTTATTTTTATAGTAATATATTGGTAATATATGCACTTTTAATATATTTAAAAGTGGCATATCATATACTGATGCGCGGCTCTTCTATTCCGATCAAACTCAGCCTTTTTCTTTAAAATGATGAGCCTTTTCTAGGTAGCTATAATTTTCAGAAATAATTATGTAATTGCTTTTAGGCTCGGTCTTCACAGCTCTAACATCTTGAGTACGATTTTGGTCGATATCTAAATACCGATAATTTTCGTTGTTTTGTTGAGAGCGGAGTAGCGCGTTATTGGCAAGCTGCTCAGCTTCTAAATCATTCCTGTATACAGCGGTTCTCTAGCTTAAGTTTTGCACACTTGTCGAGGTCGAGCTCCATGCTAACATCTCTGGTATATTTGTGAACCACTTTAAGAGGTCTCGCTCGCTAGTTGCGTAGAGTTTCAGGTCATTCATATGAAACAGACGGGTAACCTTATGCTCACGTCTTATAAGTGGTCCGCAGCAGTATCCGTTTGTCTTCCGATAAGACACGGATACGGGAAGCAATGATATACAAAACAGCAAAGGACTAAGTGACTCACCCTGAAACACGCCCCTTTTAAATGTAATGGATTCGGTAATAATATTTTGTGCTCGGGATGTTGTAGAGAACTTTTATTTCCAAAGTGATATTAGTCACTCAATACACCGAATTGGGTTAAGAGAATCCTTAAGATCTTTAAGCATATGCAACAGTACTTCGTGTCAAATGCTTTTTTGTTGTCAATCCACGCCATATTAAGGTTGAGTTTGTATTGGATTGAGTCTTGTGTGATGCATCTATCAATTAGTATTTGCAATCAATAATTCCTCTTTTTCCTCCTCTGCTTTCCTACATCAGAGAGTAAAGGTATTATTATTTTTAAGTATAATATTTTATTATTTTTTAAATTTTAGGAATAAATGAATATACATGGTTTTAATTTGTATATTTGATTAATAATTGTAAATAATATAATAATAATAAAATAATTTTTTGGCTTATATAAATTAATTGTTGATTCAAGATATACTTTAAGAATACATTTAATAATTTTATTTTGAAGTCTTTTTAAAGGTATTAATATTCTTAGCATGCTGAACTCCATATACGAAATGACTTTTTCCAAGAATTTCCATATATAATATTGTTTGAAGCAATATATAATGATTTACCATATCAAAAGATTTGTACAAATCTAAGGATAACAGAGCACATTTCTTATTCTGATCTTTATTTAACTCAATATCTGTGGTAAGATTTATTGCTCCCCTTGCAACCTTCTGCCCCAGCGGCCCCCCCTGACCCCCAAGTGAGTTCTTTGAATTTTGTTCTAGGTTTTTTTAAATAAAAAAGGACGTTGCGCTCTTTCAACCACGATTCACTTACGTGGCCTTTTTAGCGACCTCAAAAAGTAGTATAAAAAATAGTTGTTGGACTTTTGTTTGGTTTATTTTATGAAAATTTTAACAATGGGTTCATAAACTCCCTTTTTTATAAAAGGGTTTTTAAAGATTAGATTTGCAAGCGAAATAGACTTTGTTTCTTTTAATCTGCATTTTGACATTTCAACCTTACTGGGGGGCAAACTAAAATTTTTTTACTTTGAACTCAAAAAATCATGACAAGTGGTTTGCAGGCTATAGAACACCAAATTTCATGTCTTTGTTTTTTTGGCCAACTTACTTCTTTTATTAAGCAAGCCCTTGTGTTTCTATATAGACAATTTTAGTTAATTGCACCCACTAATGAGCGTGATTCTAATTTAATGTGCCCCGTTAACTTCATCAAAGTTCAATTTTGGTTTCTTTTTTCTTCTTACATCTTTTTTGTATGTGGTCACTTCGCATCTCTTGATTGCCTCTGATTCAAAATCTTTTTTGTTACGCAACGTATCAAAATAAACATGTAATATCTCATAAAGAGTAACAACATTAGATAAATCAACAGAACTTGATTGTAGCTGTGCACTAACGATTTAAAACTTTACGAGCACAGGGTTTCAAAAGCACAACATTATTGTAATTTCTTGAGTTTTAATTTTTTCTAGTATTTCTTTTGCTTCTATTTTAGTCTCTTAAATTTAATTTTCATCTTTGAAAGTAGATTTTAATGCTTCCGGGTTTTTATGAACTGTATAAAGCTTTGCTTGCATCTGCTCGCGCACTCTATCGAATTTTTGATAATTGTTTGGATAAAATTTGCCATTTGCTTGTAGATCCAGAAAAAAATGTATAGTTGTTGTTCAAGAGTAAAGAAAGGAGCTGACTCGTCATTACTTTTCGCGGCAGCCGATCCCACGAGTTGGAACAAGGAACAAAAGTAGCCAGAGGATTTACAGCTTTAATTCTTGACTGGAGACCTTTGTATTAACCAGACATATTGCCAAAGTTATGATAATGCTCATAACTTTGGCCACGACAGTCTTAAATATCAAGTTTCAAAGTTTAATCAATTATCGCAAGAACAGCCCCCTCCATATCTTCACCTTTATGACCGCAAGGTTCTCCTTCAGAGAAAATATAACGAATTATAAATGTCAACTAATCGGTGTGTGAAATTTCTGAGAGAACATCTGCCTTTTTATCCAAATCTCACGAAATGTTCAGATTTTTTAAATTATTTCTAGTTTCGTTGAAAATATATAAAGCTTAGTTTTTTTAAATATAAATCATAGTTGGCCACGATCTCAAAAAATTGCTTATTTTTTGCTCTTTCCAATGATATAATATTATTCATACTTATCTTTGAAATTGAGCGAGATATTTCAGTTTTTTAATTTTTGCTATAGTAGGCCATGGAAAAAAATCGGCACTTGTCAAAGTCAGGTAAATAGCATACCAGTTGTTTCATTTTTGCTAAAGTAGGCCATGCAAACACGTCAACTATCAAACACAGGCTAAAAAATAATGCAATTAAATTACAAACTTTATATTTATGAACATATTATAATAAAAAAATTGGCCTAAAAAATTAAACGAGTTTAAATGAAAACCAGAACCTATGGAAAAACTTAATTCAAAGTAGATGTTCAAAGTTGGCTCCTTCTTCCCTAATACATAATAAACACCTTTTATTCACTGCATTACAAGCGTTTATTAGTTCAACAGGTCTAATCGCACCAAAAGCTTGCCTAGTCGCTACTTGCAACTCTTCCCGTGTTTCGATAGTTCTTCCTTTAAAAACTATATTCTTCAATCTTCCCCATAAAAAAAAATCTAATGGTGTTAAGTCGCAGAACCTAGCAGGCCATAGTATAGATCCTCTAGTACCAATCCATTTATCTTGAAATTCTTGATTCAAAAAATCAGTTGTAATTAGTGCATTATGCGGAGGGCAACCATCTTGCTGATAATGGATATTTCGAGCCTGCGCTAATGGCAAATCTTCCAAAAATGGTGCAACATATGTTTGTAAAATATTCACATAATCTTGTGCAGTTAAACTTTCATTAAAAAAATGGGGACCCAAAAATCGACCACCAAAAATCCCAACCCAAATATTGAAACCTTTCCGTCCTTGTCTGTTTACGGGCACTATAACATGTGGGTTTTCTGTAGCCCAATAATATGAATTATACCTGTTATATATCCCTGAAGTATCTATTCGGCTTTCATCTGTCCAGATAACGTTCATATGGAAGTTATTGTACAATCTGCACTGATTCATATACCACTCACAAAATGTAACCCTTCTTTGGAAATCTCCATTCTGAAGATGATGAACTTTTCTTACTCTGTACGGTTTAAATTGTGCTTTTTAAGGGTTTTTAAAACTTTAGTTTTCTCAACACCTGTTATCTCAGCTACCGATCGATGAGACGTGTTAGGATGGTCTAAAACCTCACCTAATATATTTAGTTCCTAAATTTCACTTTCATCATCAACTGCATACGTTCTTGGCCTCGGCTTCTTGAAACTTCCGTAATTTGTTAAATTTGATTTTGGAACTTGAAAGAGTCTTTTATCTGAATGACGACGTTCAGGAAATCTATTCAAATATAATTCACTTGCGGCCTCGGAATTTTCACTAGACAGGAAATAGCACTTTAACATGTCAACTTTCTCGTAATTTTCATACATTTTTGCAATCCTCTCAAATAAAACAGAGTTCCAATCATTTACTGATAGAAATGATAAATTATTTACCTGACTTTGACAAGTGCCGATTTTTTTCCATGGCCTACTATAGCAAAAATTAAAAAACTAAAATATCTCGCTCAATTTCAAAGATAAGTATGAATAATAATATATCTTTGGGAAAGAGCAAAAATAAGCAATTTTTGAGATCATGCCCAACTATGATTTATATTTAAAAAAACTAAGCTTTATATATTTTCAACGAAACTAGAAATAATTTTAAAAATCTGAGTAGTCCAATGGATTCCACTCAAAAAAGTGCCTTAAGAATGTTTACACCGTTTTGGAAAGTTTTCAAAAATGACGGACTTACGATTTTTTTTCAAAATCGCCAAAAAATGAAAAACGCCCTATATCTCGGATACCGATAGAGATTTCGGGATGCGGTTTTCACCATACATCTAATTTCGAAAAGCGAGCCCAAGACACCTATGTCAATTTTTTTCTATCTGGTCAGGAAATACGAGTTTCCTGTTAAAACAGTCGAAATCGCACCACCCTGTACATTCCAACCATATCTGTCTTAAGAAACATATTTTCTTCTTTTAATTTGTCAACATTTGTGTTTGAGTTATTTTCTTTTATACGAATAGGACATCTCCATTTTTCTTTATTTTTCTTCATTTCTAAAGTTTTTTTTTAAGGTAAAACAATTTATATAAAACCATTTAAAACAGAAACAGTATCCAATAAAAATATTATCTTGTTAAATTCTAAAGAACGTTTACAATATTTTTGTGAATCCTTTTGATTTTTGTCCATATTTTTTACTAAAAATGGTTGTGCTTATCTTTTATCTTGTAAGTTAATTTTCAAAGTTTTTAAAAATTCATAACACTTTTAATGTTCTGTATATTTCAATGATAAACAGACTTAATGCATTTTTAATGATATAATAAAAAAATTCAAGATTTTAATATATTCCTATCAATAAATTTAATATATATAATTTAAGGAAACAACTAAATTTCTTAAACAACAGAAAATATGTATTTCATGATACATACAAATATTATGACAAAACTATTGATCTATAAACAGTGCTTATATACAGTTTTGAACAAACAAAAAAGAAATTCTAAGCCATGGTTTAATAAGAAATTATCTAAACTTATTAGGACAAGAGACAACCATTTTCACAAAAAGAAAAAATATCAAGAAAATGGGGAAATTTCAAACATATATAATAATTATAATATTCTGGTCAAAAAATAAATTAGATCAGTAAAAAAAATCTACAAAGAAAATATAAATTTACTTTTAAGCAAGCAAAACATAATAGTGACAAATCTAATATTGAGTATTTATTAATTAATAATAACAAATAAACTGATGATAAGTATAGAAATTAATAGTTATTTTATAAATGTCGATCCTTTACTATCCAAACAAATATAATTTATGGTTATACAAAAAAAAAAAAATGTAAAGTTTTGTTTTTAAATGAAAATTAAATTACCAATGAAGATGACATTAAAAAACTAATTGATAATTTAGATCCCAGAAAAACTTACCAATTTGATTATATTACTGTTAAAGTTATTAAAACAGTCAAAATTAAATTATTGCCAATTTTTACACATTTGGTTGAATTATTTAAGATATCTGTTTTTTCAGAACAAATGAAATTAGCAAAAGTATCACCTGTATTTAAAAACGGTGAATCTAGTAAACCAAATACTTATAGACCAATTTCTGTTTTATTAGTATTTTTACAAATTTTAGAAACAATAATGAATACTAAATTAGTACACTTTTTAAAAAATCAGAAGCTATTTTCCGAAATTAATATGCTTTTCGCAAATTTTAATGATACAGAGGTAGCAGCAATAGATCTTACCACATATATTTAGTTAAATATAGATCAGAATAAGAAATAAATAAATATATATATATATATATATATATATATATATATATATATATATATATATATATATATATATATATATATATATATATATATATATATATATATATGTATATATATATATATATATATATATATATATATATATATATATATATATATATATATATATATATATATATATATATATATATATATATATAAATAATTTCTTACTTTCATTATTGACGATCACGTAGGCATGATATTAAATGTTTCAAGAGAAAAAATAAGACGCTTTTGATTATTTTAAATTTGATTTTAAAAATGCTATTTATTTAGTAAAACAATAAATTTAAAATCCTAAATCTAAAGCGACATGACAAGAGAAAACAAACAAAATAAAGAACCCAAATTATTTACAGTAGCTGTTAAAAGTGTCCTCTACTCCACACGTATGCAAGCATCTATTTTTGTTTGCATAGACTGACGCACATTTATAAATATTCCTGGGGTGTTTCTTATGGGGTTCGCAGCAAACTATTATTTGATTTCATAATTCTTATTCCGGCAGAAAAAGTAGTCCAAACTATCAAGGTCGAAAGATCTAGGTGGCCATGACTGTGTTTCTTCGCGACCCATCCACAAACTGCGATAGGTATGACTTAAAAATTCACGCACTCGCAAGCTAAAATGTGAAGGCGCACCATCGTACAATTGCCATCTGTGTTCTTAGAAAAGAGGAAGGCCTTATATAGGCCTTTTCATCATGTGACAAGCGCAAGCGCAGTCGCCATGTTGAAATAGCGGCAATTCAAAAGTTTCGTACTGTTTTGATCGACAATGGCTGGGAATGCAGTATTACCTCCCCAATTAAATCATTTACTAGAAAAAATCGTTGATGGTGCTTCACTGATTTATAATTCAGTTGAAGCCCATAATTATACGCAATTAAAAAGGTGGCTCAAATGTCATGGACGTCCTCAAAAAGGAAAAAGAAGTGAGAGGTTAGGCATCATTACTTCTTTACTATACAAAAAGTATCTATAATTTTATTCTAATTAGGCCTACCACATATATACAATTGTTATATTGTTATATAAAATAATATGTATTGTATTTAAATGATTTATAGCGTGTATCACTCTTAAATACTCCATAACAACGCCGATTCGGCGTTCCTTTTCGTACTGATATAATAATAATAATAATCGATTAAAAACTTATTTGCTAATTAAGGCACTTCTTTTCTTTATTTTCGTATTTCTTTTCTTCAATAACTATACTTTCTTTGGTATTTTTTTATTTTAATTATGTGTTTACAGGTAACATGCTTGTTTACAAAACCAGTACGAAAAAAGTCGGATACTGACGCATGCGCACAAAAAATTGTGATGAAAAGGCCTATTTGCGGCAGATCTTTTTAAAAAAAGTGTAAATATAATTGTCCATCAAGTCTTCGTGGGAGAAAAATGGGCCTATCAAATAACCTTCAACAATGCAGTCCAAACATATAAAGATTTGATTCAACAATTGCATAAGAGTTTCATTCGCCTATATAAATGGTTACTATGGAAATTTTTTATTATTTAAAAAAAAATTATCAGTAAAAGTATGTTCTATATATATATATATATATATTATATATATATATATATATATATATATATATATATATATATATATATATATATATATATATATATATATATATATATATATATATATATATATATATATATATATATATATCAAATCACGTTTTCAGTCATGCTGCACGTCACCTACTTGGAATTGGCAAAAGAGCTCATTCAAAATTCACATATCCGTGAACTAATGGGAAGCCATTTTTCATTAAGCGTGTTGTTGTAAGCAACTTCTGACTGATTTTGCGTAATACACCTACATGGCGCGCTTTAACATCTTAACCTGTCGATACTAAGATTGGTTGTTGGAATTACTTGACGAGATGGCGCTAGTTGCTTCTATCGTTCAGCTGTATTAGGTTACAGATGTTCATAAGGTAACTGCTTTACTCTCAAGGGTTGTCTCAGGCCTACATTCGGTGTGATCATCCCCAACAAGGGTGAAACACGTGTAATCGAATTGGCTGGACCCGGGGTTATCCATTTACTTGGAGGCCTCATAATTTTAAAACAACCAACCTTAGTAATCATACCTACCAGGATATTTTAATTTTCTTTTCATTTATTAAGGAGCCTTATGCCCAAAGAAACTCCAACTTTTGTTATTATTATAACAAGGCTCAAGAAGTTTAATTTTATTTATATATTATATATATATATATATATATATATATATATTATATATATATATATATATATATATATATATATATATATATATATATATATATATATATATATATATACAGTATGTCCACGGAAAAGGTGTTAAAGAGGAAAAAAATTTTATTTTTGATTTTATCGAAAAAAATACTCTTGATAAAAAATTTTGCTACTTTTAAAAGTAAGATTGGGATAAAAACATTTAAGATATTTTATACCGGGGGTTCAGAAAATTTAAAAAAAAACTTATGTATATATATATATAATATTTATATATATATATGTATATATATATATATATATATATATATATATATATATATTATATATATATATATATATATATATATATATATATATATATATATATATATATATATATATATATATATATATTAATTATTTTTAATATATATTTGATATATATATTTTTTTTCATTAAATTACAAAAATGACAATCACTAGGTCAGGAGATTAAACGTCTGCTTATTATTAACTTTTGTGTAAATTGTTTGCGTCTTATATTTCGTTGTAAACAAAATAATTTGCATAAGAAATAACGTAAACTTTATTCGGTCTTAAAAGGAAGTTTTTCGTCATTCGCTTTCGCATGTCTGACTATCTGTCTTTATATCTCCCCTTGTACAGTATTGCAGGGATTTCAATAGGAATATTTTTGTTTATTATTGTTATCACTATATTTTGATTATAATTTTTTAACTTAGGTATATTTAAAAGTAAAAATTATACCTGGTGATTTTTTATTATTTGTCTTGAAATTTTTTGTGTTATTTCATTATAGGATAAAGAGTGGGCGCTAAAAAGATATTCTAAATATTCTTTATTTAAAATATTTCATAAGGACATAAAAAATGTAGATTTAAAAATATATTAACCCGTATTTTTGACCTAAAACAGGCGACATGTATCTTATTCTGAAATAAGGTATTATATTAAAAAGCCAATTATTTAATAGAAACTGGCTGCCTAAAATATTTAAGTGACATTTTTACATAGATGATAAGACTTAATTTAACCAAAAAAGTGTTTTAAACACTGTGTATGCGCTCTAATAAGTTTGATTGCTTTCCAACAATAGCACGCGTTTTAGATAAAAAAAAATGAAAGGGACATTTGTTAAAGATATTTAGCTTTTAACCGATGTTTTTCAAATAAACAACATAATAGATATCAAAAAGAATTGTAAATTAAAATTCCATTTATTATCAATGCAGCTCATGTCAGCAGAAGAATATAAAAGAGTTCTATTAAAACGATATCTGTTTTATGGTTGAAATAATAATATTATTATAAATAATTATTTAATGCAGCAGAATCCTAATGCAGGTTAAAATAAAATATCTTTGATTATTGCAATAAATGGTTTGTTTTACCGTTAGCAGCTACGTAGGTATGGTGATCATTAATGATATGCGAATATGTAAGAGTGTTATTTTACATTAAAAATCAAGATTTGCTTTATAAACTACTGTCCAAAATTGTTTCCTTAAAAAAGACAGAGGGTGAAATAAAAAAACAAATAAATTATTTAATATATCTGAAACCGCTTGAACATTTAGTAAGTAAGAATATTTAATGAGGGTGCGTGCATATTTTTGCTTACATTGTAGCTTAAACAATATCATGCATACAAGTACTGACTAAGATATTCTTAAATCTAAAAATATAACTATAATAGTATTTATCCAAATAACATTGTTTTCGAATTTCTCGTTTAATTTAAAAGATCAGTGAGTTTTTCGGCAATGCGACTTTATAAAAAAAATATATATAAATATATTGTATTGTCCAAGAGAATTAATGTAATTATTTATCAAAGAAACCAATTTTAAGAAAGAAGGTGAAAACATAAATACTAAGTAAAAGGTGCCAACAATTCCCCTAATTATACTTTAGTGCTAGCAGTGGCGTATGCTTGTGGGAGCCAGGGAGCCAGGGGAGCAGTGTGCTAGTTGTTTTGTGTTGTAAGTTGTTGCTTTTTATTACGCTAATAAAATTAGCAATAGAAAAAAACTTAAAACACAGTTACATCTTAAATTGAAAAAGGAATTCAAAAACAATTTTAATTTGGGAAAAATCCATTGGCGTACCATTTTTACCTTGACAAATATTAAAGTTAGAGCTCGTACGCACGCCTTTGTTAAATCTAAAATTTATAATTGTTTTAAAAAAAATGCACCTTTACTTAATTCAACTACAGATAATTCAACAATCATTATAAAGATACTTTTGTAAAAAAACATTTTTCTGTATTTCTTTCAAATTAAAAAAATATAGGGTCATTTTAAAATTGCCATTTTAAATTTTTTTTCCCGGATCTCATAAGCGAGCGAAAATTTTAAAATTTTGATTTTACCATTTTAAGTTTGACCCAAAAAAAGCACCTTGACGCCTATACCACTTTTGGTAAAATTTTACTTCACGGACACCACGCCGATTTTCATGAATTTTTGCATACGGGAGTATTTTGGGGCACTGATCACGAATCTAAAATTAGTTTTTTCGGCAACCTGTGGTTTTTGAGTTATTAGGCCTCCAAGTGAACTAACCTCAAAATAGAAATTTTTCCAAAATTCCTCCTTCTTGAAACTGATTACGATCAAAATGAAACATACACTGATTGGGCACTTATATATTAAACGAATACACTAAAATTTAAAAAAGTTTATTGCTTATTTTTAGTAAAAAACACCTCAAATAAATCCAGTTTTTTATATCTTTTCAGCTTAATTATGAATCAGGCAACCAGTTATACATCATATATCTTCTTACAACATACAGAAAAGTGGATTTATTTGACTTAATTTTTTCTTAAAATAGGCAATAAATTATTGTAAATTTTAGTGTATTTGTTTAATATATAAGTGCCTAATCAGTGTATGTTCCCATTTGTTGGTAATCAGTTTCAAGAAGGGAGAATTTTGAGGTTAGTTTACTTGGAGGCCTCATAACTCAAAAACCAAAGGTTGCCGAAGAAAAAAAAATTTAGATTTGTAATCAGCGCACCAAAAAACCCCCATATGAAAAAATTCATGAAAATCGGCGTGGTGTCCGTAAAGTAAAATTTTACCCTTTTGGTAAAATTTTACCTTACTTTTTTGATAGTACTATTAATTACGGAGATTGTCGAAAATGGGACACCCTCTGCAGAGGCGAATTTATTTCATGTATAAATAAAGTTGGGACACCCTATATAGGCTGCTAATCATTAACATTACCATTACCTAAGATGCATACTCTCTTCTTGTACTAGTAGATATTAAAATTTAAGAACGACCAAAAATAAATAATTTAAATGTTCTAATTGTAACTATATTCTCACAAAAATTAAATAGTGAAAGGACTGCCAAATCATATTTCACCTGAATTAGGAACAAATAATAAAAAATTAACCTGAAAATTATTAATCTAACAACACGTCATGTAGCTCCAATAAAATTGTTCACATCGTAATCAATGCTTTTCACTGACCGCCTCTTGGATCGAAACGTGCGCAATCGGACAACGGTCAAGAAAACTAACAATACGGTATCCATAGAAACCAATGGCAAGGTGATTATTAATTATTCAAAATTCCCCTGTTTTAATAGTTTTTCAATGTAGTCAGTCAGTTGTTATGTTAACCCCTAAACGTGTAACTATATGTAGCATCCTTGTCGAGTATTCGATAAAAGTAATATGATTTTTTCTTATAAGAGGTATTGCTAATTTGAGGACAATGTAGTTGTTTGATTTAATATTTGCGTTGTTTTTGTTGTGTTGTGAGGAACCAACATTATCGCAAAAAAGTCAGTGGTTTTCTCGATGAATAGTTCGGTACCCTCACCGCGGCATCCGCGTCTTTGTTTGCACCCTTGCGATTTGCGAGCGCTACTAAACTATACTTAAGGGCGACAAGTGGAATATGGGAATCTGTTTAGATACAGGTATGTAATTTGTTTAATGCAGAATAGTTATTTATAATATATCTAAGTGTTAAAAGTACAATTTTAAGGCACGAATGTGAAACTCGCTTCGGTCATTCGGCAACTCACATAAGTGCCTTAAAAAGTACTTTTAACACAAATCAAAACAGGATTTTATTATTTTACATTAATTCTACTAGGAATCTTTAGCAATAACAGTACCATATTTAGTCAACATTTCCTAAATAAAACAAAGATACACTGTATCGGCATAGCGTCTTTTAAACAGTTATATGAAAAATATTTACTATAAAATTTAAATTAATTTTGAGCTTAGCATGAGTCATACATTTTCAGAATTCTATTCTTCTATCACACACCAAGCTGTTGTAAAAGCCGTATTTTGTAGGCAAAGAATTAAAAGTAAATATGTGTTAACCTCGGGACTTTTGGTATTGATAATTGAGGATCCATAACCAAGTGACCTAAAAACATAACTTGTGCAGCTTCATCTAAAACTCTATGATTCTTAACAAGTTTATTGCACACACTGATCAATCCCAGATCGTTGCTCTTGACATATCCAAAGCTTTCGATCAGGTCTGGCATGATGGGCTTCTTAACAAAGTTCCTTCTTACGGTCTTTCACCTATGCTTTGCTCTTGGCTCTTCAGTTTCCTTTCTAATCTACGTTAATCAGTTACTGTAGATGACCATTCTCCTAGCTCCTACCAAATTAATGCTGGGGCACCCCAGCATTAATTTGGCTCAGTGCTGGCGCCTACGCTGTTTCTTCCACACATTAACGATCTTCTCTCTTCCACAATCAATCCCATTCATAGTTTTGCAGACGATATTACCCTCCACTTTAGTATTCAATTTCTTAAGCCACCATGTAATTCTGATTTGGAAAACAAGCGCAGGCAATGCAGATATCTCTTTCACAAGACCTGAAACTTATCTTGGATTGGAGCGCCAAAAATCTTGTTCAGTTTAATGCCTCGAAAACACAGTCATGTTCGCTGTCGCGAAAAAAGTCTGCCAATGTTTACCCGTTACATATGAGCGGCCAAGTTCTGCAGAACAAAGATTCGTTTAATCTTTGTCGGCGTTACTTTTAAGAATAACCTCAACTGTCACAAACACATTACATCCATAGCCTCGGCAGCTTCAAAAAAGCTTGGATGCCATTTTCGAGCCAAAAAATATTTCTTTTCTTCCAATATGTACACTCTGTATGTATCCCAAATTAGACCCTCTTTAGAATATTGTTCTTATGTATGGGGAATGGCGTCCCCTACAACACTTAGCATTCTGGACTCCATTCAAAGAAGCGCGTTCGTCTTATTAATGATCTAACGCTCACAGAAAGGCTTCCTTTTCTTGCCCACCGTCGAGCTGTAAGGGGATCTATCGCTAAGGTATTTTTACGGCTTCTGCTCAGAGGAGTTGGCCAGTATAATTCCTTTTCTGGCAGCTCCCAACAGAGCAACACGTAGTGCAGCTTTTATGCATCCTTTGACAGCTCAGGTCCCCGAACTTCCCGCTTTCTTTGTTCCTTCATCCCTAGAGTGTCAAGACTATGGAACCTGCTGCCCGCAGAATTTTTTCCTTCTCCTCTCATTCTTCAAATATTTAAGTCCCGCGTGAACAAACTCCCTCTCACTACACTTAAGGCACCCACGGTACGTTAGTACTTAGGCATCAGCCTTCATGGACTGTCCCAAGATAAAAAAAACACATTCAGTTGCTTGAAATTTTATGAACCAAATTCAACACATACTGATGCCCAGAATTTTGTTGGGATATCTCTGATTAAAAACTTGAGCAATTCTGCGTGCATGCGTTGTTCTTCCCCATAAATAAAGATTATTTCAATTCTTTCTCGTAACCAATAAACCATTGTGTAAATTGAATGGTCAGTACACAACAAAACCAATATTATTAATATATTTTTTTTATTTTCGGTTAAAAATATCTTTCGCAAAATACATTTAAGGTTTTTTTCTCACTTGTTTATGTCGGTACTTATACTAATGCATTTTTTCAATTAGAGAAAAAATGTTAGGTATTTGCTCTGCCGGAAAAATCGATTTTAAAAAATCAGGTATCATAAGATTGAAAAAATCATCACATAATACCCCTTTCCATTTAAACTTTTAGGAATGATATTCACCCCCGCTTGTGGGTTAAAATTGCACGGTAGCAGATAGCTAGTATCTAAAAAATCGACTAATTTTTTTTTAAATTTTGCTAAAAATATTGTTTCAGTGCGATTTTTCATTTTCCATTTGATTAATATGAAAAAAAGGTTTTTTTAACTTTTGTAGCTTGTTTATAGATTAATTTAGAGATATGATTAATACATATTCTTATAGAAAATTAACCGCTCTACAAAAAAGGTATATTATAATTTTTTGATAAGGGCAACCCTACAACCGCTATTGGACGTCAAAGTTTAATCTAATAAGAATTTTAGGTTTTTTTTTTACTTTTTTGACGCATTAAACTGACCGTAAATTACTTTCTGCGATTTTTTTTCACTTGGAAATTATTTTAACAATATTTTAACCGGAAATTTATTCCAAAAACCCTATTTTAAATACATGCTGTTGATAAAAAAATATAAACCAGTATTTTTTTTTCTTTACTTCATTTTTCATTACTTTACACATTATTTTTTGAGTTTTGCGTTTGCCATACAATTTTATTGAATCCGACGTAGAGCCTCATCATTTTAGTTTTTAAGAATGCAAACAATTTTTTAAGAAAATATATAGGTATTGGGTACCTATATATTTTGTGGCGAGGTGTAGCCCTTATTAAAGAGTACAAAAATGTCTAACTAAAAATGAGGATGATCTCCAATACCTGTTGTTAACTATAAATAATATATAAATAAAAAAATTAATTACATTAAAAGGCATTTATTTTATCCTCGGCGAAGGGCAGCAATGCTGTTAACTTAACCGAGTACAAAAAACTGTTACAAATTACAAATAATTAAATCTCTTACAAAAAAGTGAAAAAAAATACAATTCCCCAAACCAAGCATAAAAACAAAATAACAAAAACAACTCTACAAAATAGTATAGCATAGACATTAAAATTTTCAAAAAAATATAAAATATAAAGCAATAATTGTAGGAACATTCAATCACTAGGTATACGAATTTTACAGTTTATTAAAATACCTACACTAAGAAAAATAAATACAATATCTTAACAAAATCAACTACTCCGTACTGTCTTATTTATTGTTGGCTTTTAAGCAATATTTTCTTTAAATTCCTTTTAAAGGAGTAAAAAGATATCTCCCGAGCAATATCATATTTATTTATTAATCTTGGAGCACAAAAACAAAATGATCTCTGAAAAATCGCAGTGCGATGTCGGGGTGTATCAAACTTTAAAACCGTGTTGTTCGAGCATGTCTACTAGTTCCTGTTTTGAGTTTATTATATAAATGAGAAGGATACTTATTTTTTAAAAGTTTGAACAGAAAACAGCAGTAATGAAGTTTTTCCCTATTTTGCACATTGATCCATTTTAAATCTCTTAGCTTGTATGTTACATGATCCCGTCTTCTTAAACCATAAATAAAGCGAATGCAAGAGTTCTGTATCTTTTGTAATTTGTACCTACTGGAAGCATCAAGACATGGTCCATAAACAAAATTGAAGTAATTACAATGTGACAATACAAGGGCCCCACAAAGCTGCTTTTTTAAGCAACATCTAACAGATCCCTACTCCTATACAAGTTTCTATGCCCTTTGAACTACCTTACATACCTGTGCCTTAAATCTTAAATTTGTGTCAAAAACAACGCCCAAGTTTTTGTGTTCTTTTACATTTAATATTTTTTCATTATCTATTAGAATCTCACTGTTCATTCGCGACCATGATGCCAAGGGTCCAATATAAATCACAGCCGATTTTTTTGGATTTAATTTCAAACCACTCACCGTTGAATAATGATGTACTGCATTTAAACTTCGACCTAGTGACTCCCTTGCTACGTTAACATTATTCTTAGTAAAGTGATTATAAATTTTTATGTCCAAATGTTTTGAAAAGCAAACTTCTATTTTGGAGGGAAAATGATTTTGGCGCATAAGCCCAAATTTTAAAGATTTATAATTACAAAATTAAAACATATTTCCTAAGGATTCTGAAGTAAATTCTCGATTCTCAAAAAAGAAAACATGTATTTAACAAATAAATGCATTTTTTTTTAACTTAAAAAGGCAAAACTTTTCCATTTCTTATTACTAAAAATTTTTCAGAAGTGTAGACTAAAATTTCTTACAGCAGAATAATTTTTCAATTTTATATATTTAGTATATTTATTAAAAACTCCTTATACATAAAATATGGCTAAGTATTTTAGTATTTAAGCTCTGCTTTAATTGACTGTGAACAAGTAAAAGTAGTAATAAAAAGTGTAATGTAAATTTGATTTGATTTTTAAAAAATGCCCTTTGTAGACTTATTTAAGAAATTTAAAATGGCTTTATGGTTATGATTATAAACAAACAACTTAAAGTCTCTATTAAACATGCATCTAACTTCACTACTTTTCGGAGTTAGCGTAATTAAGTGAAAACCATTTTACACCAGAATTCATACCAAACACGGCCCCTTAAATTACTCTGACAATAACAACAGTTTATAAACAAAAAAGTGTAAAATAGAGTACTTTATTTCTGGATAACAGACACCAATTATCTAAAATATCTGATAATGAAATTGACCAAAAAATGTACCAAAAAGAGTAAAATTGTATTTTTGTACAAAAAGTGTGAAAATGTACCACATTGATACAATTGTACCAGCTCTGGCAACGCTGATTCTTAGTAAAGTGATTATAAATTTGTGTATCACCCAGGGCCGGAGCGAACAGCTTCTCATTGGGGGGGGAGGTGATTTTGGCGCCCCTAGCCCAAATTTTAAATTTAGTATACTGAGTCACACGGCTTCTGTTCCAAGGAGTTCGCAAGTATAATTCCTCTGGCAGCTCCCAACAGAGTAACACATAGTGTCACTTTTATGCATTTTTTTACAGTCCCACTTAAGCGGTTCCAAACTTTCCACTCTCTTCCTTCGGTTGATCCCAGAGTGTCCAGACTGGAATCTACTACACGCAAAAGTTTTTCTTTTCCCAAATCCAATAATATTTAGTCTTGTGTGAATAAACTCCTTTTATCACACTGAAGACACCCACGCTACGTTAGTATTTAAGCCCAAGCTTTCGTGGACTGTAACAAGTAAAAATAATAATAAAAAAATGTTTATGTAAAAAACAATACTTATCGTTAAACTTATTTATGTTATCTGCTTGACGTGACATTATTTTATTGTACTTTTATACAAATTAAAAATTTATACAATATTGTATGACCCTAAAACACAAACAACCAATCTAAATCATAGTATTTTTTTACTTTGTTTGACCCTTACCGATTACGATGAGTTTTTTCATACGGAGGCGCTGACCACAAATCTAAAGTAAATTTGGTGTCTCGAAAGTTGCCTCCTCTCCGATTTTGACCAAATTTGGTATACAGGGGTTTTTTGGGGCGCTGATTACGACTCTAAAAAAATATTTTTCGGCAACGTTTCATTTTCGAGATATTCATCATCATAGTTGAAAATCAAACTAACCTCATTTTTACTATATTCTTCCTTCTTTTTGTACACAATTCTTAATTTTTACACTAAAGTGGCACACAATATTTTATAAACACCTTTTAAAACCTTGTATTTTTATTTATTTTACACCTCTTTTTTCATTAAATTGCGAACTTTCAAGTTCAAAGGCAGCAGACATATTTGCTTACAAAATAACTAGTATATACATGTTGCGGCCACGTTGGGGTGTGTGAAAGTGGATGTTTGCAATTAAATGGAAAAAAGGTGTAAAATAAATATAAAAACAATTTTTTAAAGAATGTTTGTGAAATATTGTGTGCTAATGTAGTGTAAAAATAAAAATTCTGTGCAAAAAGGGGAAATAGAGTAAATAGGGTTAGTTGGATTTTCAACTTTAATGATGAATATCTCGGAAACGAAACGTTGCCGAAAAATATTTTTTCAGATTCGTAATAAGCGCCCCAAAAAACCCCCGTATACCAAATTTAGTTAAAATCGGAGAGGAGGCAACTTTCGAGACAATTACCGTAAATTTTTTTCGACGTTTTATTTTCGAGATATGGATTATCAAATATGATAAATAATTAAATAAAATCATTTCCACTATCTTGCCCTTCTTTTATTATAAATTTGGTGATAAGTACACTAAACTATCATAGAATTTTTGACATTTATCAAAAACATTCGTGTTTTCATTTTTGGTAAAAATAGAAAACTAATAGAAATATCAACCATTTAAACAGAAGGCTGTAAAGTGTCTCCATCTACTCTTTCCATATTAAAGCAAATGATATAAAATCTAATATTATACAATTAAACGCGGTAAAGAAAATTAAATAATTATATTAAATAATTTTTAATTTTCTTTAATAGTTTTCCTTAAAAACCAAAAATGTTGAACAAAAAATCAGAAAAACAGTGAAAGTGTATTAAGTTTGAATTTGACATTTGTTAACTTTATACATGGTTACAATTATTTATTATAAGTTCGAACCTGACCGTATTATTCATTGCGCAAACTCAGCCGGGTTTTCCCCCTATACCAGCTTGACATTTTTGCCCTGCATGCGTGGATAAGATTGTTCTACAGATAAATTTTCTAAACCATAAACCATATCCCTAAAATTCTAATTTTACTGGTGCAATTTCCACCTTTTTTTACATAATTACGTAAAAAATATAGATATAAGGATATGCAGGTATGTGGTCACAAACCTGTATTTTTAGTGATTAAATCTATGAGACTTACAGTGTCAATTTTGTTTTGTTTCGTTTGCAAGAACTGACCCATACTTTACCCATTTTTTTTTGTATTTCACGGCGGCTGGCAGCACCTGATTTTTGTATTTTATGCATTTTATTTTTTTTTCTATACAAAAAAAATGTTTTTATTAAAAAAAAAACCTATTCTTAACTAACCATCACTGACACACAACACACAATAAACAAGTTTTAGTATTTGCACTGATGCACTTTAAGCAGAACGTGAATATGAAACATAAAACCAATAAAAAAATTGACAAAAATAATATATATAATTTATTTATAATAAATTTGTTTATCTTATAAATAAACAAATATATTAAAGTCTTAATTCTTAAAATATAATACAGTACATTATTATTAATATCTTATGAATATGTTTAACAGATATATAAATTTAATATATAGATTCGGTGGCTTAAAAAAAAAGCAAATGGCATTGTATACAAAATAATCAAAATATTGCCTTTTTACAGTTTCGCAAGTTCAAGAATAGAAAATATCAATTTTTTGGGATGACTGATGTATTTTTAAAAAGTATTCTTTTTATTTTGGGGGAAATTCAATTAAAAAAAACTTCTCTCTCAATTTGACGCCCCTTTAAAAGAAAATTTGGCGCCCCCATCGATCACCTATGGGGGGGGGGAGCCTCCCCCCTTCCCACCCTGTTCGCTCCGGCCCTGGTATCACCGCAGTATTAAGCTAGGCTACAGTTTTGAATTTTATTTTTTAGGTCATTTATATAAAGTATAAAAAATATATTCATCAACAACAATTTTCCAATTGTAATAAAAAAAATACTTTAATAATTTTTGGTATAAAATATGATTTTGTAATTATATTATTAGATTGTAATAATAAAATTTATTCAACAGTCAAAAACTTATTACTATATATAGTTTCGGACATTATGATATTAAAAAAAATGTGTTTTTTAAAGTTTCTCGATTTTGCTAAATTGTATTTTAAAAGAAGAATTAGTTCAAAAATAACAATTTAAATAATTTAGAGTAAAATCTTACGGTAAGTTTGTCAGATGCGTCAAAAAAGTAAAAATTTTTATTAGATTAAATTTTGACGTCGAACAGCGATTGTAGGGTTGCTTCTATTAAAAACTATAGAATACCTTTTTTGTAGAGCTATTAATTTTC
>JAHBCN010011105.1:0-29836 GCA_019359885.1 Listronotus oregonensis | reverse complement strand
ACCGGCATTATTGCAATTAATCCCCCCCCCTAAAATATTTCTATATTTTTTTTATTAAAAAAAGATGGTTATTTTTTTTAATAAATTTATTTTGAAATTAAAAAAGTATAATCTTTTTTAAAAAAATTTTTACCATTGTTAAACCCGTTTTTAATAACTCACCCCCTATTTTTTTCCCACTTTAAGTAAATATTAAATTTTATTAATCACCTCGTAAATGCCCCAATCGTAAGAAATTTTTGAATTCAAAAAGTTGACATTATTTTTTTATTTACCCTTGCTCCCCCCTAAAAAAACCTTTTTTACTTTTTACCCCCATTATTGGCTTTACAAATCAAAATATGTATTTTTTTGTAATGGTAAAAATTAAATCATTATTTGTCAGACAGTTGTAACAGAATAATACTTTTATTATCATTTTTCTTACCCTTAAATTATGGGGGATGAAATTTTCTGATATTTTTTTTTATTTTTTTTTTTTATTATGCAGCCCTTTTTTATTAGTTATTGTTACAATTTATTTTTATGGGTAACTTGGAGGGCAGACCTTTAATATTTAAGGGTGTATTTTTACGTTTCCCTAAATTGGGAAAAAAAAGTAAGTATTACAATAATATTACTTCTTGGAGATACAGTATATTTTATATTGTTTTAAAAGAATTTTGGGTTTAGCCAGGACTTAGGTCTGGGGGGGGGCCCCCAAATCTAAAAACCATATTTTTTAAAAAACACTTTATGTTTACAAGTAAAGAATACAAAAAAAAATTAACGACAAATCTATAAACCTAAATTTTACGCACCAAAAAAACCCAAGAAAAAAAATACCCTTATCGCATTTTGGGAGGGTCCCGGCACCCCCCCCTTTTCCCCCCAAATACCCCTTTTTTGGAAAGGGAAATTAATTTAATAAAAAAATTTTTAATTTACCATAACTAACCTGCATCTAAATATGGTTAAAAAAATTTTTTAAAAAGTCTATATCAAAAAATAAAAATTTTTTTTGTTGAATCAACATTTTTATATATTTTTATTTACTGTATAGGACACAAAAATTATTTTTAAATTTGGATATAATTTTTAAATTTTTTTTTTAAATAAGTGTTTTTTAAAAAACATAAATTTTCAAATTTAGGTTAAAATTAAAAAAGAACTATTATAAATTTATATTTACCCTACCCGTCCTGGTTTAACAAAAAAAACCAAACGGAAGTAGGCAATAAATTTAATTTTTGTAGGTACTTTTTTTTAAAACACGAAACACTATTAGATTCCTAATTACAGAAAGAAAACTACATAATATGAGCTAAAATAAAAAAAAGTATTTTTAAAAATCTTGGGGAAGGTATTAATAATAAAAATGAGTAAAATTTTAAGACTATTAGCCTAACGCATACATTAAATAAATATTTAAAATAGTTTTTTTGTCAAAAGTCAGCACAGGAATCTTCTTTCTTAAAACTAAAAAAGAAAAGGGGATTGTATTCTTAAAAAGGTTTTATAATTAATTAATAAGTCAATCATCAGCATTTTAATTTTTAGAAAAAAATTTAATTTGTACCTATTACAACAAAGAAATGTATAAATTTTTAATAGTAAATTTTTTTAAAAAATTTTAAAATTTTGGAATTGTTTTTTAAAATTATTATTTAATTTTTTTTTTTTTCCCTCTCCCCAAAAAAGGGTTTGGATTTGTGATCCAAACGTTAATAGGGTTTTAAACGTTAAAAGCAGCCTACGAAGGTTTTTGAAGTCTATTTTAAGATATCGTAAAGGGCCCGGGGTCTTACGAGGGAGATGTTTAACTCATTTTTCGCTAGATCGGTTAACGTTGCTCCGGGACCGAAAAAAAGGGCCCGGGGTTTTTCAAATTGCGGCCCAAGTCATCAGGTAGGTAAAAATTAAGGGCCCAAATTGCGCCCCCCAAAAAAAGGGTTAGCCTCAAAAAAATTTTTAGTTAATAAATAATTTGGTTTTACCCCCACAAGATGGAATTATTGCGACCCCGTAATAAATACCATATTGAAAAAAATTTTTAAAAAGTTGTTAATAACTTCTACGTATGGATAATTTAGACAAATTTAAAGTTCTGGTCGGTCATGGTTAGTTCCGGTTAGTTAAAGCGGTTTTTTTTTTTCCCCAATTATATTTCAGACGTGATAAATCACTATAGGTAGGAAAAAGGGAAACTTTTTTTTTATTCCGCAATTCTGCCATGGCCTTTAAACAAGTTAAATTCATTTCAAGAATTTTTGGGCCCATTTTTGCCATAAATTAACTGGAAAAAATTTTTACCTGCCTATTTGGGCCGCAATTTGAATATACCCGAAAATGCAAATATTGTGTTTTAGACAACGCCGTAATTCCGCCATAGACTTTATACAAAGAACTACTGCCTTTATAAATAAATAACAAAAAATCATGTATTTTGTGTAAATTACTATAATAACTTAGATTTATATTAATTTCATTCTGTCTACTTTCTTATTGGCATATATTGTTAAAAATGTAAAAAATTTTAAAAAAAAAATATACATAAATACTTTGTTTTAAGAGCATTTAACTTTTAAAGAACAAATATATTTTACCCCCAAAAATAAACCCAAAGAATAAAATATATGATACTCTCAGCAATTTTGGGAAAAAAGACCCCAACAGCAAATTTTTTTACATTTTAGTTTCGTTGACCTCCTTCAAATTTTTACCTGGTCCACCCTCAACATGGTTTTCCGGGTTAAACAAAAAGTTTGAAATTTTTTTTTTGTTAATGATTTTTTTAAAAATTTTAAACACTTATTTTAAATGCTTTAAAAAAATACATATTATGAACATTGAATAATGTGAACCTGAGACGTCTATAGCAACGTTTACATAAAATTATGAATTATAAAATGATTAAATGTTTAAAGTCTATGTAGTTATAAAATTATATTTTTTCAAAACGTGTTAAAAAATTATTTTTAAATATCTAGATGCTTAAAAAAAGTTACTTTAAAGCACTAGTGCCTTAAAGTAACATTTTAAAGCACTAGCGTTAAACGTGCAATGTCAAATTTTGAGGTTGTTAGAATTCATTAATAAATGCCAACTTTAATAATTTTTATATACGATGCTATGTAAAACTTTATCTTCCAATTTTTTAATAATTTCATTTTTTTTTTTTTTTTTTAAAAAAAAAAAAAAATTTTTTTTCTTTTTTAAATTTTTTTTAAAAAAAAAATTTTTTTAAAAAAATTTAAAAAAAAAAAAACCCAAAAAAAAGGGGAAAAAAAAAATTTTTTAAAAATTTTAGGGGGTTTTTTTAAATTTTTAAAAAAAAAAAAAATTTTTTTTTTTTTTTTAAAAAAAAATTTTTAAAAATTTTAAAATTAAAAAAACCAAAAAATTTTAAAAAAAAATTTTTTTTTTAAAAAAAAAGTTTTTTTAAAAATAAAAAAAAAAAAAAAAAAAAGGGAAAAAAATTTTTTTTTTTTAAAAAAAAATTTTTTTTTAAAAATTTAAAAAAAAAAAAATTTTTAAAAAAAAAAAAATTTTTTAAAAAAAAACCCTTTTAAGTTTTGAAAATTTTTTTTTTTTTTAAAAATTTGGGCGAAAACTTTTTTTTTTTAAAATTTTTTTCCAATTTTCCAAAATTTTTTTTTAAAAAAATTTTAAAAAAAAATTTTTAAACAAAAAAAAAAATTTAAAAAAAATCCGTTTTTTTTTCCCCCAAAAAATTTTTTTCCCAAAAGGCCCCAAAAACCCCCCCGGGGGAATACAAAAAAATTAAAAAAAACCCCCCAAAAAAAAAAAAACCCCCGGGGGAAAGGGGGAAATTTTGGGGTTTAAAAAAATTTTTTTTTTTAAAATTTTTTTTAACCCCCTTTGCCCCCCCCCCCGCTAAAAACCAAATTTTTCCCAAATAAAAAATTAAAAAACCCCTTTTTTTTCCAAAAAAAAAACCTTTAAAGTTTTTTTTTGGGGGGTTTCCTTTTTTAAAAAGGAAAAAAAATTAAAATTTTTTTTTTTTAAAAAATTTTTTTAAAGGGGGGGGTTTTTTTTTTAAAAAAGGGGGGAAAAAACCAAAACCCCAAAAATTTTTTTTTTCCCCAAAAAATTTTTTTTTCCCCCCCAATTTTTTTTTTTTTTTTTTTTTTTTTTTAAAAAAAACCCTTTTTTTTTTTTGGGTTTTTTTTTTTTTTTTTTAAAATTTAAAAAGGGGAAATTTTTTTTTTCCCTTTTTTTTTAAAAATTTTTTTAAAAAATTTTAAAATTTTTTTTTTCCCCCCAAAAAATTTTTTTTTTTCCCTTTTTCCTTTTTAAAAAGAAAAAAAATTTTTTTTTAACCTTAAAAATTTTTTTTAGATAATTAAGACATGTAAAACTCCTCAGTTGGCTGTGCTTGACATTGTTCCAGCATGTTTAACCTTTTGGTTTAAATTTTACCCTTTAACTATTGGTTCTGCTCTTATTTTTTATAAAAAAAACCCCAATTTAAATTTTAAAAAATTTTTTTTGGGATTTTTTTTGTTGCTTTTTTAAACATAAAGCTTATTTTATACCTAAACAAAAATTTTTTGATCTAAACATACCATAAACATGAAAAAATACCAAAGATTTTATATTTTTTTAAAAAAACCTAAAAGGGCTGCAAAATTATTTTTTTAATTGATTAAATTGGGGATTGTTTTGAATTCAAAAATTTAAAAAATTTATAAAAACGCCCCTTAGATTTCAAAACTATTTTTGTTTTACATTTGATTACATAGTGAGTTTTTTTTCAAAGATTTAAAAATTCAATCATTGTTAAATTTTTGAACTTTGCCATTAGCTAAATACTTACAAGATAATTTCATTTAATATTTTAAATTTAAAATTGTTATAATACTTTGTTTCTTTCATTATTTTCCTAAAAAATTAATAATTCTACTTTTTTCCCCTCTAATTTACCCTAGTATCGCCCAGCTACTATAGCCGCTTGGCTTAATTTCATGAATATGTTACCTTTTAAAAACTGGTAAAAAGTTTAAATTAAACAAAAACAAAATTTTTGTCATTTTAATTAAAAGTCTTCGAATATTTTTCTAGACACACAATATTTAAGGATTTGAATTTTGAGGGGAAGGGAAGTTTAATTAAAATCAGTGTGCCCCCCCAAGAACAAACTCTAAAGCCGCCAGTGAATAGTCACGGAGGTAAAATCTTCTGATGGCAACCAAATCAAAACACCTAAACGCTATAATATTCTAAAAACATTATCACACCATCAGTGGGAAGCACAAGAATTTAGTGATGGTCGGAACAGAGTTTTTTAAAAAACAACCTATGGAACTTTCATCCATATACACTCCATATAAGTAATGTATATGTCGCACTCACTTGGCGCAGTTGTCCATTTCGTGAACTGGATGTCCAGTTCGTGAAGTGACACCAGATAGTGTAATAATATTTTATTTTACTATCTGGGTAATTTTTATGTCCACTTCATGAAATGGATATGTAAGTTTTCCACTTAGAGAAGCAAGACTATATTACACCATCTGGACACAAAAATCATCCAGTTCCTATACTGCATATTTGGCATTTGCCCACTTAGTAAAACAATCAGTTGTCGGTGTTTTAAATGGCATAAATATTATATTGAACTACTAAAGCAAAAATGTTTAATATCAAAGATAATTTTTATACGCTTCTTCATCAACATTACACGGAAAAACTAACCACAACTAACCAAAAATGTTGGGTCATTGAATTGCATTACAGTACAGGAACTGGATAATTTTTGTGTCCAGATGCTGTAATACCGTCTCGTTTCACCAAGTGAAAAAATGGTATATACATTTCATGAACTGGACAAAAATATTGTCCAGATGGTAAAATAAAATGGTATTACACTATCTGGTTCCACTTCAGGAACTGGACATTCAGTTGATGAAATGGACAATTAAAAAACATACATGATACTTGTCAAAGTTTCAAGGAATTCTAATAGCCATAGTCTCGGTTCCATAACATTTAGATAATATAGGCAATCAAATGACAGACCGAGCTGCCAAACAAACCTTAGTTTTGAACTTAGCCATTGAGAAACTCAGCTTTAAAATGATCTTGAAAACTGTACAAAACAGTTAGTTAAGACTAAATGCCAAACCACCCCAACCAGTTAATCATTCATTCAGGCTTCCTACAATACTGCGAAAATTAGTGATGAGCAAAGCAAGACCAAGAACAAGACCGGGCTAGTCTTGGTCTGTCTGGTCTTGCAAGCCTGGTCTTGGTCTTGGTCTTGCAAGCCAAAAGAAGGTCTTGGTCTTGGTCTTGCACCACCCGGTCTTGGTCTTGGTCTTGCTGCAAGAGTCTTGCTGGTCTTGCTTTTTTTTTTGGTAGACATAATTTAAACTAAGCAATCTTGAATAAAATATATTTTTTTAATACTTAAATATAAATAAAGGTGGATACTATATTTTTTGCTTTAAAATTTTAAAATTTACCAATTTTAATCTTAAACGTGCATTTGACCTATTTGATTAAAAAGCATATTTTAAATGAAGGAGTTTATTTATTTATAGCACCAGGGCCGGATTTAACTTTTTCCGCCCATAGGCTAATATATTTAGCAATAAAAGAATGTAAACTACACTAGTAGTTCTTATAAAAATGTATTAAACAAATTTAACAAAAGTAAAACATAAGAAAATTAAATATCAATTTTTTAAAATAAACAAATTTCAGGATTTTTTTATCTATTTGCTCAATATTATTTTTATTACTTTACCATTACATTTTTTTAAAAATTAATCGTAAATTTGCCGCCCTAGGCTTCAGCCTACTCAGACTCAGCCTTTGCGTAAATCCACCCCTGTATAGCGCTCTATTTTTGGTTAAATTAAGACACAACCTTCTTTTATACATTAAGTGGCATATAAAAAAATTTTTAGGGATAAGAAGTATATAACTTTTTTTTGAAGAAGCATATAAAATTAAAGCAAATACAAAACTGTGTACTGTGTGAGCAGAAAAAAAAATTAATTTCAACCAGATGTGAAATTTCGGTGAAAAAAATTCTGATGTAAACATTGGTTTCTGATTAAAAAAAAGTCATTAAAAACTATTCAGTTTTATTTATTTTATTTATCTTCCAAATTAGCTAAACATTTGACGTACAAAGTTTGTAGAAATACTTTCTAAACAATCTGTAGATACAAGGGGGCTCAATAGTGTGACAAAGCTCGATATCTCCGAAATCGTCCATATGTATAAAAAACTAAACATACAAAAATTATAGACAAAATGGGCATGAAATGTTAAATTATTTTCTTTTCCAGAATTTTCCGATCAGTCCACTTCCACTTAAGAAAACTCAATAATTTTTAGCTTTTCCCCTAAAATAAAAAATTTATGGCAAAAAATCAATTTATAAAAAATCGCCACCCTATATATTATGCTGGAAATTGTTTTTATATAGGAACTATGTCGACGTAGATGGTTTTTAAATATCATTTTTGGTTTGACTTTTCCGTCAAAACAGGAAGTGATTTGTACAATTCATTTATAAAAAAAGTATTCCTTTATCACAGTGCAAATATATTTTTAAATAATCCATTACTTTCACAGTATTATTTTAATTTTAAGAAGTAATCTAGTGGTGCTACTTCTTACAGTGTGCATCAAAAATAATGTTTTTCTGGATTTTGGAGATTTTTGATCCACCCTGTGGCATTACTAGATAGCTAATTTAAAAAAACTTTAGAAATATGAAAGTAATTTTTAGCTTCTATAACTTTTGTACCCCTAGTTTTTCTCTGTCGTAAACGATTTCGGAAACGTCAAGCTTTGTCGGACCATTAAGTCACCATCTCATTATTTTTGAAACATGCTATTAAATTTACTCGTTATCGTTGTTAGAGAACTATAGAAAAATATTAAAGAAACTCTTACCTATTAAACAATAGCCTCTTTTGGCAGTTCTTGACACATTTTTTGTCATGTATGTATGAAATACCTCTGTATATTGAATATAAAATTTAAATATAAAAATATAAAAAAGCCGCAAAAGTGCAAGAGTCTTGCAGGTCGGTCTTGGTCTTGCGTAGATCTTGCACATCTCGGTCTTGGTCTTGGTGTATGAAGTATAAAGATAATTTCTTTAAAGAACAATAATATGTATTGCCATACAGTGGCGGCGATTCGACGTTACAAGTAGGGGGGCAAGGAAAAATTGAAAACTAAAAATGCCATTGTAAGAAATTGTTTCATATTATGGTTTCATTTTTGCACCTACATGCCTATACTACAAAATGTGAGGAAAAACTAAATACAAATTTAATTGTCATAAGTAATTTAATCAAGATATTATGTAAAATACAACTGTTACAAACAAAATATATTAGTTTAGGTATAAACAAAAATATTAGACAGCAATGTTATTTTACATGATACATCTTCTTAAAGTGTAATTGTTTTAAAACAAAGCTAGATGTTTAGTTTCCGCCTGGCATAAATTTTTACGCATTCTTCCAATTTAATGTTTTTGGCCGCCTCTTTTTCAATGGCTAGTATAGCTAAATGTGACAAACCTTCTTGAAGCATAGAATTCCTCAAATAGTTTTTGAGATCATTCTGCCGTTGCAGTGGGCACAGGGATAGTGAAAAACAGTTGCAGAAGCTTGAAAAATTAGGGAATACATATTGGCTGTGGATATTTTTAGACTTGAATTGTAAAACCAAATTTGGCACAAGATGACGATCAATTTGGTCTGAATCTTGCTTTTTTCTTAAAAATATATCAATTTCTGTGGCTAAAGTGTCATTTTAAAAACCAAACGCGAAACTCACAACAAAACATGCTTCTTTAATACGGTACAAACTGAGTTGTTATTTATCGAAGCCGTCAGCAGTATGTGATATTGGAGAGTAGAACCAACTGTTTTTTTAAATCGTGACCTAATGTTCTCACTAAGTGTATCCAACAGAGGGCTGTAAAATGTTTTAAAAAGTAGGCTTAAGGCGAATCATATTCAGGATGAACATCTCTTCCTCCTATTTTTTGTGGAACTTTTTTTTGGCGTTGTACCGTTGGGCATTCAAAGCCAGGTGTTTTACAAAAACCAAGTGCTTCAGTAAAAAGCTTTTGGAACTCGTTTTTATTTCTCAAACGATTTATAAACATAACTACGCTGTCAGCTACCTGGACTACTTCATGAATGGATACATCATGAAGTCCACGAGTTTTTGAGTCAGTAGCTGCGAAGGCGGAGCCTTCCTCACCACTACAACATCGCGCCGGGCATGTATACCAACCAATGAGCTGACATCATAGATAGAGAAAGCATTTCACTCATAAACGCAATCGAGAGCTGCGCCTAACATGGTTTGTGTTTATTATATTGGCGATAGAATGGTACAAGCATAGTTTGTACTTACTTGTAAAATGATAATCCAGGAATCATATCCGTCACTTTACACACTTGGCACTGCCTTACCATTTTAATTTATTAAAAGTATTTACACAAAACTAAAAAAATTTAAACAATTGTCAGAAAAATAACCCAAAAAACAACAAGAAACATTTATACTAAAACGCCATATTGAATGTGTCATATGTCGAGCAAAGACGAAGGTGGCCGGAGTACAACGACTATTAGTCGTTGGCCGAAGTACGCCTTTACGAAAAATGCACTGTTGTCATGTTGTCGCGCCTTTATTAGTAGCTGTCCCAAAACAAAATAGTATTTTGACATCATTACTTTTCTGTGTAATACTTTACAGTAATAAATATAACAAATATTATTCAGAGTTTAAAATACAATAGTAGAGCTTTATTTGGTGTAATTTTAAAAATAAATTAGGTAAAATTTAATCATAATATACTATCAAGTAAATGAAACAGAATAGTTATAGATACTTGGCAGCCACAAAATAGTATCTGTAGTAAGGACGGTGTTGGAGCTAGAATATATGGACAGAGGCCGAGGGCAGAGTTTTCCTTTAGCCTGGGCACTCTCGCAACCATATTTCAGGAGGAGGTATTTGCTATTGAGATGTGTGCTAGATCGCTGGTTGATCGGCACTGCACACGTAAGATAGTTAAAATATTTTCCGATAGTCAAGCAGCTCTTAAGGCTCTTGAACCCAGCCGGTGCAATTCGAAAACCGTCTGGAATTTGAATTGAATACGCTACTGTGGATACCTGGACACACCGGCCTAGAGAGTAATGAATCCGCAGACCCCTTGCCAAAAAGGGGGCGGAAACAAAATTCACAGGGCCGGAACCGGTCATCGGTATATCTTATGGAATGGCCAAGCAGTTCATATCAGCTTGGACACAAAGAGAAAATCTTCGGTACTGGCATGGACTTCCGGGTCTCAGACACTCAAAGGCCTTCATAAGCCCACCGAACCAACAATGTACTGTCAAACTACTGGAGCAATCAAGGGTACACCTTAAAACTCTAGTGGGATTGTACACGGGACACTGCAGATTAAAGTACCACATGCACAAGATCGGCCTAGCGGAAGACGCCGAGTGCCGCATGTGCCCAGCAATGGCACGACTAAGATTCGCAACCCTTGGCAATGACACCTTGTTGCCGGGGGAGGTAAAAGATCTCTTTCCCAAGAGGATCATCAGATTTATTAGGAGTCTGGACCTGGTGGGAGAAATATAAAAGGGTGTGAGCCACAATAGACCGATCGGTCGCGGTGGAAGGGTGTGATACCCACTCACTTTAAACCTACCTACCTAAACTTATCTGTAATAACCATTATCCCGGGTTTTAGTGAATTTTATTTTTTGAGTAGAGAGGTTTCATTCATCGCTAGGCAGAACCTTAGAATGTGCGTTTATGATGCCACGCTTATGCCAAATCGATGCTTTCTCCTAACAGCTCATTGATACCAACCTATCTGCGCTTTGCACCATCATTCCCACTCATAGCTATGTTGTAATTGCGTCAATGCGGCACTGTCGCCAAATTTAGTTTATTTGGATCAAGCAGCATACATGTTATTCTTAAAGTAAGCTACACGTTTTTTTAATTATCTCACAATTATTTATTTACTGTAATTAATATCGTTATTGTGCCAATAACCATCAGAGTCGAGGCATGTTAAGTTTAAATTATAAAAAAACGTACACTTTAAAATGTGTTTAAAATGTAGCACTATTTATTTTCTATTTAAAGGTATTTATCATTTGATTAGGTACCCGTTATCACTTTTATTTACATCCTTTATCGATAAGGTAAACCAATACATATCCTACAATTTAAAGTTGGTGGGAAAATTATTACGAATAGAAACAATCGTTTATGCTGGCTTTTAATTTTTAAATGTCTCAAAGTACTTTGACCTTGTTTTTTTATTTTCCTGTTAGCATTACGGTTTAAAATGTAGATACGAATTTTATTTTAGAATCGGGATTTTTAAAATTTAAAGTTATTTTCGTATGCCTAGTAACGTGGCAACGGCGTCTGATAATAAAAATAAGTTTTATAAAGCAAATAATAATGTTTTGGTTCTGACATAAAATTATACCGGCACACAAAAAAAATAATAAAGTGGTCTATGCATTTGACCAGACCTATCCATCTATATGTATTTTGATGCGCTGAATCCAAATCCGAGGTCCGTTTGGCCCATACACGCTCCAAATGTGGAGGAAATTGCGAAAAACTGCTAAAATGGTTAAAAATATCAGTTGAGTTTAATAAAAACGATTTCTTGTAATAAACTTAAACAAGTATGTTTCCAGGGCCGTCGCCAGAAAAAAATGTAGAGGAAGTCAAAAATTGTAAGCCAATTCACTAGTCTAGAATTAATTAAATTAAAAACACATATACCACAACTTTAATTTCTAAATAGTAAAGGATTTAGACGAAAATTGTTTTATTTTTAGTATTTTTTAAAAACCCAGAGAGGGTCGACGGGCATCCCTGACCCCCAGCCGGCGGCCATGTTTGTTTCTTATGTAGTTCGGTACGCTAAATCTAAATCCGAAGATAGAAGGGCAAAAGTTGCGTCACCTCAGATTTTTGGCTCTACGAGACAGAGAGCAACAATTTGCCAAACTAGTGAGAGCCATTGATCAATTGTTGTCACGCCGAACCGTCAATCGAAGATCGCTTGCTATGGAACAAAGAGCTTTTTGATCTCTTTATGTGTTACCCTTGACACCTCAATATAGGTCTCGTCGATTAGAATGATGCAGACTTATAGAAAACTGGAACCAAGAATGGAACTCCATTTGCTTCAGTGACGAGTCCAGATTTTATTTCGATCATTTCGATTAACGTGCAAGGGTCAGGCAATTTAGAGGAGAACGACACAATATTGAGTTTGCAAAAGACCGTAATACTGCACGTCTTCTAGGGCTAATAAAATGGGATGCTATATCATTTGGAAGCAGATCATCTCTATGCCCTTTGGCTGTACACCCTTCAAATTTTAAGTAAATTGCAAAAAAAAACGCTGAAAATTACTAAAAATTGCAGTTATGAAAATGATAAAAATTTAATTAAACAAAATCAAGTATGTTTTTTATATATTTCAATACGCTGAATCCAAAGCCAAAGTTCGTTTGGGCCGTACACCCTCCAAATTTTGGGTAGATTTCGAAAAACTGCTAAAAACGGGTGAAAATTTCGAAAAATGCAGTTATGAGAATGAAGAAAATTTTATTAAACAGGATCAAGTATGTTTCTTATGTATTTTGATTCGCTAAATCTAAATCCGAAGTCCGTTTGGCCGTATGCCCTCCAAATTTTAAGTAAATTGCGAAAAACTACTAAAAATTGCTCAAAATTGCAGTTATGAAAATGAAGAAAATTTTCTTGAGCAAGATTAAGTATGTTTCTTATATATTTTAGTAAGCTTAATCTAAATACGAAGTCTGTCGGCTGTACATACTCCAAATTTACATACTTGATCAACTTTAATATTTTTTTTCATACCTGTAATTTTTCGCAATTTTTCGCAATCTACTCAAAATTTGGAGGGTGTACGGGCCAAATGAATTTCAGATTTAGATTCAAAGTATTGAAATACATAAGAAACATACTTGATCCAGTCCAATAAAAAAAATAGTTTTCATAACTTCAATGTTTAGCCATTTTTAGACTTTTATTTGCAATTTACTTAAAATTTTAAGGGTGTACAGCCAAACGGACTTCGGATCTAGATTCAGTGTATCGAAATACGCAAGAAACATACTTGATCGAGTTCAATAAAAAAAAATCGTTTTTATTGAACTCAACTGAAATTTTTAACCAATTTTAGCAGTTTTTCGCAATTTACTCAAAATTTTGAGGGTGTATGGGCCAAACGGACCTCGAATTTGAATTTAGCGCATCAAAATTCATATAGATGGATGGGTCTGGTGAAATGCATAGACTATTTTTTTGTTTGCCGGTGTTATTGTAAAGCCCTCTGACAGATTGTTTTTAAGCCAAATAAATCTGACAGCCTTGTTTTACACAATGTGGTTAATATGAGAAACTCCAATTTCTTATTGGCCAACTGGAGAATTAAAAGCAGAGGACATACATAAGTAGGTTATATTAAGTGATACCTAATTGTTATGTATAAAACCTTTATTTAATAAAGTTATAAGCTAAGGTATATAAAATTTTAAGCCAATCTGAGCACAGAAGATTAGTTTATTTTGTGTCACATTTTTATTATCATTTTAATTACTTCTCTGGTGACAAGAACTAGGTAAAAGAGGTCGTAATAAATAATGCTAACAAGTAAATGGAGAAAACAGTTAGAGATGTTATAAAACTGTATGTCAAAAAGAAGCACGTTTTCAATAAATTCAAGTTCAAATTACACAATCGAAAACTAGCTTCGTAGAAAAACCCGCAAATGAAATAAAAAACAGCTCGTCAACGTCAAGTGTAAAGCGTTTCTTTTGAGCTTTAAGTACTTAATCATTTAAATAATTATTTAATACATTTAAAAAAGAATATCTTTAATAACACAAGTCGACATAATTTCTGAAACATCGATGGGAATGCTTATTTTGCGTTTCATTTAGGAAGTTATTAAAACACTTTTTCCCAGAAATGGCCTAGCACGTCCCATTTTCAAGTACCTGCTTCTCTTTTATATTATGCGATCTTTAAAATCATTATTACCTGCCTTAGGACCGGAAAGTACAAGACCGCAGGGAAATTATTTTCAGAGTATTGTACGAACCTTTAAGATTTATATTGTTTTCTGCAGTTTAATTGGTTTCTGTCTCGTTCACAGTACAGTCAAGTGTTTAAGCCAATTTTGATATAAAATGACAAGTTCAAGTCGTCGATGTTGCAAAAATCCAGTTATATATGTGGACGATTTGTTATAAAGTCACAAGCTAGATCTCTATCTGAGGAAGTTAAAAAAGCCTATTTTTTATATTTTAAGTGACAAATTAGGGATCAAGATAAAAATTGGGCTCTTCATGTTTGTTGTGTAAGTTGTCACGTAAATTTTGTGCAGTGGATGTATCGCAAGAAAAATTGTATGCCGTTTGCTGTTCCTATGGTGTGGAGAAAACCTACTGACCATGTAACTGATTGCTACTTTTGCATTACAAAAACAGAAGGGATTTTAAAAAGCATAGAAACAAAATAAAGTATCCAAATTTGCCTTCTGCGCTAAGGCTAGTTTCTTATTGCCAGGAAGTACCGGTATCGATAGCGCCTTTAAACCTGGACATCGTGTTTCCCAGTGATTCTAATTCTTCATCATAATCTGATCCACAACTTCTTGAGACCATCAGTTCTGACCCAACATTTTTACCAACTACCAGTGACCTCACTAAATAACTCAGAATGAATTAAATGACTTGGTACGTGACCTAGGATTGTCAAAACAAAAATCGGAACTTCTTGGTTTCTGACTTCAACAGTGGAACTTGTTAGATAAAAAAGCAAATGTTTCACTTTACCGAAAACAGAATGTAACATCATCAAGTTTTTTGTAAAATGTAAGGTTCGCTATGTGTCTGTTGTGATATTGGTGGATTAACGAATGAGCTTATTATTTTGAACATGAAAGTGAGGCGTTTATTTATAGATTCGTCGAAATACAGCCTAAAAACAGTCGTACTTCAATATGGAAACAAAAAACCATCTATCGCTTTAGCCCATTTAGTGACAATGAAAAAAACTTATGACAACTTAGCAAGCATATTAAATCGTGTTAAATATGAACAGTATCAGTGGGATATCTGTGAAGATTTAAAAGTCATAGGTATCTTGCTAGGACTTCAAGGGGATTTTACAAAGTATTGCTGTTTTTTGTGTCTGTGGGACAGTAGGGCAACAAAAGAACACTACAGTAAAAAGGATTGGCCTCATAGAACTTCTTTTGAACCTGGTGCTTCAAACATTGTTAACCCAAAAAAGGTGCTGCTACCGCCTTTTCATATTAAGCTTGGACTAATGAAAACTTTGTCAAAGTCATGGATAAAGAAGGTAGTGGTTTCCGTTACTTAAGAGACATATTTCCTCAACTAAGTAATGCAAAATCAAAAGAAGGCATATTTATTGGTAAATCAGATAAGGAAGCTCCTTGATAATCTCTGTGTTCAAGAACAATTAAATGAAAAGGAATTGGCAGCTTGGACGTGTTTTGTACGTGTAGTGAAAGGATTTCTGGGCAACAAGAAAAATAAAGACCATAGAAGCCTCATAGATGAACTGTCAAAAATCTATGAATTACTAGGGTGTCGTATGTTTTTTAAAATACATTTTTTGGATTCCCATTTGAATTTTTTCCCAGAAAATTAGGTTGCAGTAAGCAACGAACAAGGAGAGAGGTTTCACTAGGACATCAGGACGATGGAAACAAGATACCAGGGACGCTGGAACCCATCTATGTTGGGCGACTACTGTTGGTTTTTAAAAAGGGATGATTTTACAGAACACAAAAGGAAATATTAAACGTTTTTGTCACTGTGATATATCTGGTGCAATATATTTTCTATTCACATGACAACCAATCCTCAGTAATGTTTTTGTATATATTCCACATGTTTTATATGTTTATATAAAATAAATATATTAGATTGTAAAAATATGTCGTCCCCTCTATTTTCTCCTTATAACAAAAAGATCTACGTGTTACAGTAATTAGCTTATCATTTTCTTATTAAGGACTGTAAAATACTTAAAAATGTATTTTCATTAATGTTACTTAACAAAAATTTAACTTTGTTGACTTGTGTTATTGTCATTATTATTAAGTTAGTCACTGCAAGACAAAGAAATATCGGGGAATGCTAATTTAAAAAAAAATGTATTTATTGCTTCCTAACTACCGAAAAATTACTTAAAAAGCTCTTTTCGAACAACCTACGTAAATTCCTGTCTAGCTATTACACTAGTTTTATACCATCACCGCACAGGAATGAGGAAACGAAGCAAGTATTTATAGATGACATCTCGGCTATGTCGTCTGTTTCTGATACCTTCTAAATTAGAACGATGTTTTCGGTAATGAAATCAATCGTCTAATTAAACACAGTTTGTCATTTATTAATGTATTAATTAGGTATTTTAAATGTTGCAATAACGAGTATCTCTTCTCCACAGATTGTCGTTCACATGGAATGCGGTTAAAGTGTTTAAATGATTTTGTTTTTTTGTGTAGTATGTTTTTCTAATAACTATGACAATTTATCACCTTAGGAATACCAACGCAAACTTAATGATACCAGAATAAATAGAAGACCAGGTGTAGAAAGAACTAACGTTATGTTATGACGTGTTAAAGGAATAAACATAATTAAAACTAATTTAAGTACTTTTTTTAATTTTATTTTTGCTTTGTAAAATAATGTTTACAAAACCAAAGTTTTGGGATTATAGTATATATAATTTTTCCTATTATTACACCACAAAGAAACCTCGCGCGGAAAATAGATAAAAAGATCAAGATTTACACATCTACACAAAGTTGCAAAAAAAATTAGCAAATAGATATTATATCAGGTTTAAAAAATAAAATATTATGTGTCGGTATTTGACATAAATGTATATCGGTTGACCCTTTTAATTTTTTTTGCTTTCCTGGGAGCCGTCTTGATTCACTACCGGAAGCAGCACAGCCTCTTGGGCTTTTTGTGCCTAATCTTTCATTATCTTTTAAACCAATCCTCCCATTAGTCTTGTTCCTTCTACCAGTCTGTATAACCCCGAGACTGGTTGGTTGATATATTCCTGTGGGCTCATTTTCGATTGCCCAATTAATGCATGTCTTTTGTGATTTGACGCTTTACATTCGCACAGTATATGGTAGGCTGTTTCTTCCCCCTCGTCGCACATTCTACAACTTGGGTCCCTATTGTATGAGCCTATCTTGAGTAGGTGTCCTCTTAGGTTATCGTGCCCTGTTAGCAACCCTACTGTTATGCGAAGTCTTTTCCTACTTTGTCTGAGTAGATCTTCCTTCGTTCTTGTGGATGGGCCCTTTATGAAGCCTTTACTATGTCTTATTCTACTGATGCTTCCGCATCGTGTTTGTTTCGGATCCGTTCCATTGTTTGCCCTCGTGCTGTGGTTTTGGTCACTCCAAAGGCAGGTTCTAGTCCAAAATATGGTATGGACCCTGGTACCCACAGGAGAGTTACCCTGTTTTGTTCTCTCAGGACTTCCAGTCCTTTTTGACATTCTCATGTAAGTCTGGTAGATATTTTGGGGATTACTAGTGCCCCTAGTGACGCCTGGGTGTCTGTTATGCAGATTCGCTTGTTTTTATAAGCCCCGCTGTTGTTTTCTTCCAGTTCACTGCTCGGTTTTGGAACCATCCGTATACCAGATGATGTCTCCAACAGTTCGGGTAGATAGGGTTGCTGCCATTCACTTCGATCTGGACCCATTCACTTGATTGGTACTCTTTTGGTTTAATCGAAAATAGCTAGTACTTCTAAATCTTAAAGGAGACCACCGGTATATTTTCTCTTATTATATACGATATGACATTCGGAATACAACAACACCTAACATGAAATTTTCTGAAACTTTTGCTTTAAAACAGTTTGTTTTAGAAATTCCCATCTGGAGTGCCATGGCTAGGTTAAAAGGTTTATTTTATATAATGTAGCTATTGAAAAATGGTCTATTTTTCACGCCTCTGTCCGGATGAAGCAAACGACTCTAAGTTAATACTAATACCATGTTGCAACAAAATAATTAACTTACAAAGTGTTTCTTAAATAGAGTTTTAGCAAAAAACCGATTACGTGATACCAAATTATTTGGAACAATATGCTTTTTCAGAATAATATGTTATCGAGCCATCCTAGGTAAATTTAAAAAAATAACTTATGATCTTAAATAGGATTTTGCAAACTTTAACTCTGGACGATTAAATTCATTTTTTCTTGGTTACTTGATTTAAAATTAACCATTTTACCATAGTCATGGGGCATTCTAGATTGGAATTTAAAGGACTAACTAATTTAAAGGAAAAGTATTTAAAAATGACATGTAGGGGATCATTGTATTCAGAATGTAATAAATAAAAGAACATATACCACTAGTCCATTTAAAATTAAAAAGTACCAGGAAAAACACCTGGTACATTGTTGTGGCGGATTTATTTATTCAAAACATTTTTTGGGCTTTCTGCCAGATGGAACCACTTAGGATTCGGACAAGAACCCAAGATGCTGACAGGTATACGTACTATATACAGCCAATTGACCCTTCTGAACTTTTTATCAACGTTTCGAGGACAAATTTGTCGCCGTCCTGAAAACCCTTAATACCTGTGTGAAAATTAAACAATTTAACAGTTTGAATTTTAAAAATAAAAATATTCTGAAAATTTTTACAATTTACGGCTAAAATGTTATTATTTTTTTTAAATATTTTTTAGTTGATGTTTTATTTTAAAATAGTTATCTCCTTTATATATATATATATATATATATATATATATATATATATATATATATATATATATATATATATATATATATATATAAATATATATTATATATATATATATATATTATTTTTAAAAATAATACAAAAATAAGATTCCTTAAAGTCAAAATAATGCAATTAATATAAACTTGCCTTATCCGAAAGTTGATAATAACAAAATAAGGGTGTCAAACTTTTAATTTTATTTTCGTTTTTCGTTAATAATTTCTTAACTAAATGACATAGCGGTACAAAATTGGGGATATGGGGGTTTTTAAAGCAAAATTCAAATTTGTCCATATTTTTGATGTTGCTAATGGGGCCCCAGCTACGGCCTACCCAACTTGTTTAAGATGGCCTAACTTTTTTTAGGCTTAGTGTATTCAGCTTTTTATTAAAAAAGAAGTTACTATAGTTCCCGCTGCGTCAAAAATGTATACTACATTTAGGTCTCTAGGAGCAACTGTTTGCGAGATAAACGCACTTTAAAGGACCCCGCAATTTTCCTATGGAAAATGAATTTCGGCCAATTGTTTTCAAACTTTGCCAAGTAATAGTTTTCAACACGCTGATTAAAAGTCTTTACGGACACAAAACCCAAAAACCCGTCTAACAACCCCAAAATCACCCTCAAAAGTTCCCAAATCCCCAGTGATCTTTAAGGCTGATTTTGGGGGGGTTAGAGGGGTTTTTGGGTTTCGTGCCCGTGGAGACTTCTGATCAGCGTGTTGAAAACTATTACTTCGTAAAGTTTAAAAATAATTGACCGAAACCCATTCTCCATAAAAAAATTGCGGAGTCCGTTAAAGTGCGTTTATCTCGTAAACAGTTGCTCCTAGAGACCTAAACGAGGTGGACATTTTTGACGCAGCGGGTACTATAGTAACTTCTTTTTTAATAAAAAGCTGAATACACTAAGCTTAAAAAAGTTATGCCATCTTAAACAGGTCAGGTAGGCCGTAGCTGGCGCCCTCTACTAGCAACATTAAAAATATGGACAAATTTGAATTTCTCGCCTCAAAAAACCCCCATATCCCCAATTTCGTACAGCTACGTCATTTAGTTAAGAAATTATCACGAAAAAACAAAAACAAAATTAAAAGTTTAACACCCTGTATCTTAGTTATTATCAACTTTTGGATTGGGCAAGTTTACATTAATTGCATTATTTTGACCTAAGGAATCTGCTGTTGCTCTATACAATTTTTATTTTTTCCAAACTTTTTGTACTTTTCTACAACATGGAATATCCGAATTTATTTAAAGCCCTCTAAAATTGTTTTTTTATATTAAAATTAACTTTTAATGAAATCCCAATACGTAATAATACTGGTACAAATAATTTTGTACAAAAATAAAAAATACCCCAATAAAATGGCGTCAAACTTGATGCAAATATGGTATAATTTTCACAAAAACTGACAAAACACACTTAATTTCTGTTTGTTATTAAATAGTTACATTAAAAATCGGACAATGTTATGAAATTATTGTTAATTTAAACACTGGTAATTAAAATGCATTTTCAAAACTCTAAATGCAATGTTAAAAACATAAACCCTTGCATTAACGATTGATAGTAACTCAACATAGGATAAGAGCCTCATGAAAACAATTGAACAAAATTAATAAAACAAAATATCTGTCACGTCAAGGAAGTAGTTGTCAAGAAATTGTTCATTTGTGTTATTTAATAATATTTTTTCCTAAAAAAATGTTAACATTTTAGAAAAAATATATAAAATAACACAAATAAACAATTTCTTTTGACGTAACAAATATTTTGCTTCATTAATTTTGTTCAGTTGTTTTCATGACACTCATACAACATAGGGTAATGTTGCGTTATGATCAACCGCTAATGCAAGGGTTTATGTTTTTAACATTGCAGTTAGAGTTTTTAAAAATGCATTTTAATTACCAGTATTAAAATTACCAATAATTTCATAACATGTCCTATTTCTTAATGCAACTATATAATAACAATAACAAACAGAAATTAAATGTGTTTTATAAGTTTTTGTGAAACTTAAACCATATTATCATCAAGTTTGACTATTTCCATCCACTATTTTTCGAAATTTTGAAAGATAATGCTTCATTTTGCAATTTTTTTGTGAAAAAAATGTCAAATTTGACAGCTAAAAAAAGTCGCGTAATCATCCTTATATACATTATTTGGCATGATTTTTAAAGCAAAAACTTTTGGCAAAAAGAAAATTTACCCAAATTAATTAGGGAAAAATTTTCCCATTTGATGCGGACTTTATAAGTAAATTAGGTGTATACGGCGGTGAGGGGATTTTATATCAACATACCATAAAAAAGTTTTACCAGACTAAAATCAAGTATTTAAAAGTGCCTTTCACAGTACAGTATGAAATAAACTAAATTACCTAATGCTTGTAGACTTTTATTAATGCGAATTTATGCAATTACTACCATTTTCATATTCAATTATAGGTGTCTTTACCAGGCGTCAAATCGTCGCACTTTTTTTCTTAAAACTGTCATTAAAATAAAAATGGAGGCTCATTTTAATTTTAATTTGATGCACATTAGATTTTTAATTAACTATGCACGAATATTATACGGGCAATTATATGTGAATATCAATTTTAGGCATCAAATTTAATGGACATTTGATGATTCTAGAAGACTTTTTTAAACTTTTAACTGATATAGCAATTTAGATGTTAGTACACAGGGTAAAAGTTGGTTCCGATTAATATTTTACATTTATTTTAATAAGGTTAACGAAACTGTAGCTAAATTTCAAATTCAAAAAATATCATAACTTACTTGATACTTCAAGAAAGATCTAATTGACTTAAAACAAGGATTAAATATATTAATTACCACCACTTACACTATCTGTTGTGATATAATTATATTTTTAGGTAAAAAAGATATTTCTTACATTAACTGTTACCTATTTTCCGAAATTCAAAATCATTTTATTTATAACCAGACTATTGTTTTGCCAAGTAAGTGAGTTTATTCCTGTAAGGAGAAAATGGTTAATTTTATTAAAATTAATGCCAGTTGATCTGCATTCTACTTGAAGAAAATATCTACAAAAATGATTTAAGAGTAATAATAGAAGAGACTGAAATGACTAAAAAATATTTTCTTCTTCTTTATTAGTTGAAAATATATAAATATATCCATGTCCATTTGTCCGTGAATAAAACTGTTATTATTTTAAAACAATTAATCTTTTTTGTTTATTTTTATTATTTTGTTTTTACCATCAAAGTTAAAGGAGATGGGTAAAATTCAATAAGCTAACATCATAGATAGAGAAAGCATTTCATTCATAAACGCAATCGAGAGCTGCGCCCAACATGTTTTTGTTTATTATTGGCGATAGAATGGTACAAGCATAGTTTGTACTTACTTGTGAAATGATAATTCAGGAATCATATCCGTCACTTTACACACTTTGCACTGCCTTACCATTTTAATTTATTAAAAGTACTTACACAAAACTGAAATTTATACAATTGTCACAAAAATTACCCAAACAACAAAAAACATTTAGACTAAAACGCCATATTTAATGTGTCATCTGTCGAGAGAAGCTGAAGGTGGCGGAAGTACGCTTCTACGAAAAATTCGCTGTTATCACGTTGTCGCGCCTTTATTAGTAGTAGTAGTAGAAAATAGTATTTTGACATCATTACTTTTTGTATTATACTTTATAGTAATAAATATAACAAATATTATTTACAGTTTAAAATACAATAGTAGAGCTTATTTTGATGTAATTTTAGGAATAAATTAAGTAAAATTTAATCAAAATATAGTATCAAGTAAATGAAACAGAAAGATACTTGGCAGCCATGCTTTACGACAAAATAGTATTTGTAATAACCATTTTCCCGGGTTTTGGTGGATTTTATTGTTTCGAGTACAGAGGTTCATTCATCGCTAGGCAGAACCTTAGAATGTGCGCTTATGATGCCACGCTTATGCCAAATCGATGCTTTCTCCAGTTAAACTAACAGCTTATTGGTAAAATTTGACCTTTTTTCGCCCATAATATTCGTGAAAATTTAAAGTTTTAGCTTGGGCTAGTTTATTATATTTATAATAAGTCCATGTTTTTTTATTTACATCTACAATTAATTGGTAAAAAATGAAAATGGCAAGTATCAAAAAAAAACTTTTAAACTTGCTATTTTTATTGAATTTTTGCCACTTTACACGTTATAAGGTCGGTTGGGACCTTAAAAGCTCTTAAAATTCGTAATAAAAAATCCAGGACCGTATTTAAAAAAACAAAGTTTATGATGGCAGCTCAAAAACGAAACGTCGGTTTGTAAATCTAATAACACTGCCTTATAGAACAGAAAAAGAAGCAATAAAAATGTAAAATTTATTTTGTTACATTTATTCAAATAAAGTCATACAAAAATAAAAAACGAAATCGAAAATATTCGATTTTTTCCAAAAGTTTTCGGAAGTATTCGAAATTTTTAAACTTTTAAGGTAACATTTTGATCAGCATAAAATTGCGCAAAGATGCCTCTATTTAACCGACTTCGTATCTCTTCAGGTTTCCGAGATCCCAATGATGAGGCTCGAATTTGGGACACCCTGTACATTGTAACCGATCTTCCCTGAAGCACTGTGGGTCACCCTATATGCTAACTTATTTCAAGCCGAGTGGGCTAAGTAACTATTTATTTAACTTCTCAACCTGATGATTAAAGAAATATTTTAAACAGAATAAACTTTATCTGTCCCTGATTATAGACATAAATTTTGAAATTCTTGAACCGAAGCAACTTTTACTGACTTTAACATTCTTTCATAAATATCTAAACAACATTCTAGTGAGTTACAAAAGATAAGATAGGAATGTTTTGTATGTGATTATTTAATATTCTACTGAAAATTAAAATTTTGTTGACATACGAAAATTATAGAAAATTATTTCGATTTAATATTAATTGAAGCTTGTGATGGTATAAATATTCTTGCATTTCTTTAAGTTTCTTGAAAATAAATATTTACCGTAAGCCGTTCTAAGCAACAAAACTAATAACTAGTAGTCACAAACTTATTAAAAATTGACATTTATACCTTAATTTATTTATTTGATGCAATACAGGGTGTTTTTTAACATGCTAATATTTAAGGGGGTGATTTTTGGAATTTTAAGAAAAAACTTCATATGAATGTATGTCCTAAACGTCTTATCTTTTGAGATACAGGGTGTTAAAATTTTAAAAAAAAAATAGTTTTTTATTCCATTTCATACCACTTTAAATATTTTTATAAAATTGGTGTACGGCTTTATGCATTAAAGAGCATTTTTTGACCTATGAAACATTTTTTTATTTCCAAAGTTAAAAGTATCTTATTAAATAAATTATTGTTCAAAGTTACATAAATCGTTTTTTCTCTAATTGGTCCAATGAGATGCAAATAAGTCAATTTTTTTTTTTTAATGGAAAATGATCGTACAAAAAATCAAGTAACCAAATTTGTTTTAAATTGACCGGGGACACCAAAAATAATTTTGTTTTAAGAAAAGAGGGGTACTACATTTTCCTTCAAAAATATCTAGTCAGAGTCCAGTACGGACGCCACGGGTGGAAATAAAAAAATGTTTCTTAGGTCATAAAATGCTCAATGTATAAACGCTGTTCACCAATTTTCATAAAAATATTTAAAGTGGTATAAAATTACAATAAAAAAATTTTTTTCTTAAAATTTTAACACCCTGTATCTCAAAAATAGCTCCTTGCGCATATCTGTTTATATGGACTTTTAGTCTTAAAATGAGTTGATAAATCACATCCTGCAATTTTAGCCATCAATTTTCACCCTGTATAAAAATAAATTTTATAATTTCAAACGTTGCGTTATGTAAGACAATAATTATTTAATATTTCTGCCCAACAGGCCGGCGAGTCGGGTTCGATTCCATTCGGCACGAGAAACATATATATGTCAACGCCCTTTGCCGCGTCGAAACACCGCTTCCCGTAAGATTGGAGAAGTTAAGCGATGTCGCGGGCACGGTTAGTACTTTACAATAAGATGGATGACCACAAAGTGAACACCGTTTGCCATTGGGTGTGGTTCGGAACACCCGTTAAACTGTAGATCCCGTTTAGCTGACATTACCCAGACGTTAATGGGGGTTATTTGTATAACGTTCGTGGTTGGTTAAACATCTGAGCTCTCATAAAGAATAAAAAAAGTTATGTGACAATTTCTACAACGTTAAAAATTATTGCCAAATAGCAAAGGAAAAATAGAGGAAATATTCTGTCCAAACAGCCAAATTTAAATAAGTAGCTACTATTTAAGACATTCAAATCTAGTTGATGGATTCTTACCACTTGTTGGCAACCCCTTTCCTCTGATATTAAAGAAAATCTAATGACTTTTTAAATTCTTTAATAAACAACCAGGAGTTTGCTTATTTGGTAACTAATAAAGTATTAAGACATATTAGCATCAGTTGGTTAGTGCAAAGTTTAGTTTTACCATCGAATTATGGGCACAAAAGATGATGACTTCGCGTTAATATTTGGTCTTAAATCGCCACTACTAATGTAGTACTTTTTATCTGAAAGCAAAATGTTATTAAAATACATCGCTCAGAATTAAAATGTATGCCATAATCTTCTTCTTCCCTGGGAGCCGTCTTGATTTACCGGAGTCAGCGAGCGCAACTTCTTGGGCTTTTGTGCCTAATCTTCCATTATCTTTAATACTAATCCTCTCATAAGCCTTGTTCCTTCTACAAGTCTGTATAACCCCGAAACTCGTTGGTTGATATATTCCTGTGAGCTCATTTTCGGTTGCCCAAATAAGGCCTTCTTTTGTGATTTACCGCTTCACATGCGCACAGGATATGGTAGGCTGTTTCTTCCCCTCGTCGCACTTTCTGCAATCTGGGTCCCCATTATATGAGCTATCTTGTGTAGGTGTCCTCTTAGGTTATCGTGCCCTGTTAGCAGCCCTACTGTTATGTGAAGTCTTTTCCTACTTTGTCTGAGTAGTTCTTCCTTCATTCTTTTCGATGGGCCTCTTATGAAGCTTTTTTCATGTCTATTTTTACTGAGGCATCCCCAGTATTCCTTGTGTTTGTTTCGGATCCATTCCCTGGTCTTCTCTCGTGCTGTGGTTTTAGTCACTCCGAGGGCAGGTTCTGGTCCAAAGTATGGTGTGGATGATCCCTGTCTTGCAGCTTATCTGCTTTTATTGCCATTATCTGGTTATTTGGTATTTAATAACCTTTTGACAATAAATTTCAAAACACCTTTAAGAAACAATTTTAAGATCGCCATAAAACCTAGTTCTTAATAATAAAAACAATAAATTGTATTTTTGATTCAGTAATAAAATACATTTGAGTGATAAAGTGCTAGTGTCTTTAAAATCTTTAGTTATGGAATAGTTCTTTCAAACACCATATTTTAAATTAATGGGCATACTCCTGATTATGACATAAATTTTAATTCTAAGCAAGTGTCATATGACAGGTTGCACTTGCACCAACGTTTTTTACGTCTCTTAGATTGTTTTAAGCACTGACTATCCCTTAAGTTTTAAATTAATTTAGGATTTTCTTTGTATCAAATATAGGTTTAGTAAAAATAAGTAACAATGTATTTTTTTAAACGATGATGGTTTGGAATTGATATTATAAATGCAATATTATATTTTTAAGAAGAATTCACGAATGTTAAATTTTTATAACTTACTTATTGCATTTTTCAGGTTTATTTTTATCTCCTTTTTTATTTTTTTGGGCATTGCGAGATAGATAATCTTACGTACTTGAAAGGTTAAAGATTAGGAAAGCCAACAGTGCTTAGCTTATATACGAGGTTGGAAATTAAAAGTTGCCAACTTCCCTAAAAATGCCGTTTTGTGTAATTTTTCCAAATAGTTCCAGAGATATACAAAAAAATAAAATTTTCAAAATTGACTTTTTTCTAACCTTATTTATTACCGATTTTAAAATTAATAACACATTTACATACCACTTTATTTCCGCAAATAAGTGTTTTTGGATTTGCCATTCAACGTTTAATTTATGACGACCATCATTAACTTTTTTTTTTTGTGGACCCATATTGGATTTTTTTTAGTTTTGAGTTTCTTTTGAATGACCACAACGATTATACACTTGCATATCAGATTTGTGGTTTGGTACTTAGCTCAAAAAGAATGAAGTGAAAGAGATCCTATATGGCGTACACAAGAAAAAAAAAGTTGATGATGGTCGTCAGAAACGAAACGTTGTGTGGAAATCCAAAACCTTTTTGGAAAATAAAGTGGCTTGTAATGTGTTATTAATTTTAAAATCGGTTAATAAAGGGTAGAAAAAAATAAAAACTTTTTCAAAATTTTGGTTTTTCCCGTATATCTTTGGAACTATTCAAAATCTGACACATTTTAAAGGCATTTTGTTGGGCAAGTAAATGCGCAACTTTGCCTCAATTTAACCGACTTCGTATTCCATGGTTTCCAAAATCCCCATGGATACACTCAATTTGTTACACCCTGTACATATTTCAGTTCTAAAAATGTAGCATATTAAACCGAACATGTTTAAATTATTAAATTAAATAGTTAATATTTTCATTTTAATATTACAATATCACTAAATAAAACAAAACCACATATACCAAAGATTTTATAATAAAACCAAAATTTAAATATTTAATTTGAGTATATCTTATTCTTAGAAATACAATTGTAGGCTCAGATTTAAAGAGATATTTTATTTTAAACATCAACATTTCCGAATTAACTTTTCAGATTCGGTAGAATCTTCTATAACAAAATCATATATTTATTTCTAAAGAAACTTTCGACTTATTGAGCTACTGATATCTTCATTCTAAATCTTTATAGTAACAATTTGATTCAATTGCATGCATAAAAATAAATCTTTCATTTTACAAATAACGATGTGTATATTTAATTTAAATTTTAAATGAAGATTTTAAATTCTCAAATTAAAACGATATAGTCTTGGGGATATACAAAGTAAGATAACCTTAAACTAATATTATTATGCTTAAATTTATATATTCTTTTTCCGTGTACTGGAGCAAATCGAAAATGAGCTTGGTTTAAATATAAGAAGTTTTTCCTTTAAATTTTGAATATTTACCTCTTATTGTAAATTAGAAATATTCAAAATCGTTCACATAAACAAAAGTTTTTTTTTGTTTTTAATCATGTGTTTATATCTTATAATTATTGACAATAATTGTTGTTTTCTTTCTATGGCTAAAAAGTTAGGCGCCCCTGATCTTTTCTTTTCCATTTTGTTTCAAATTTTAAAACAAAAAATCAGAAACTAACGACCGATTTTGCATTCTAATCTTCCTAAAATGAAAAATAAAGTTTTTAACGATTTTACATAATACCTTTTATCACACAAGCTAGAAAAGGAGAAATCTAATATTCTGATTATTCCATTGTAGAGGCCAATAATTAAAAAAGAAGATGCAATGTGCAGCACCTTAGTTAAATTGCAATAAAAAATTTAATGGTAAAAGCAAAGAAATTATAAGTTGCCCTTAATTTTAAGATTTTCTTAATTAAGATAATTTTGCAACCGGCCATTATTAACATTTTGAGTTGTAAGTGACCCTGTATAATATCGATTTGAGTAAAATTTGGTGAGCTTTTTTTACATCATGCAAACCAATACCCAAAATACTAAACTGTGAAAGGCTTTCGCGGCCATGTCTAATATTTCAATGGTTTTTGGGCTGTTAGGCCGGCGTCGATTGTCTGGTTGATTGACGTTTTCCCAACACGAGCGGTTGGCATCTTTGAAGTTGCTTCCTGGTTGACAGTATCGAACTACTGGACTTTGCGTGGTCGTTAGCTCGTATTTATACGTTGTGGGGGCAGTGGGCGGGGCTTTGATTACTTTCGGTTGCAATCGGTTCGGGTCGGTTTTATTCGTAAAGGGTGCAATTCTAGCATCCTTAAGTATGGGTATCCATGTTTTGTTGATCTCAACTGCTTCCTCTTTCTTATTAAAGCTGTTGCTATGCTTTTTATCTCTATGGCTTTTGTAGGTCTAAGTGGTATGCCGATGTGGTAGGGGTACTTGGGTCTCCTCAAATTTTTGATTCCGACCAGACAATTGACGCCCCTAACTGCCCAAAAACCATTGAAACACCTCAAAATACTGTTTTTGAATATCCTGGTGGCTTTTTCAAGGATGTTTCCTTGATGTCTGCTTGATTTTTTAACTAAAGACATCAGCAGGGCCTTTAATTTTCAAAATCATAGATACATTTTTAGAATTTTTTATGTTATAGATTTCGACTTCGGGAACAAATGTCCTTATGGTGTCCAAGCGCGGTCGCCTCTAGTTTCAGGGTTATAGTCTCAAAGTTGGATTTTTGGTAAGTTAAGATTTCTAATACCTCCTTTGATTTGGATTCAGCAGATCATTTTACATAAGAATGTAAAGTTGAATGTTAAAAAAAAACATTTTTACCTAGTAAATTTTCATTAGTGATGAGCAAAACAAGACCAAGACCAAGACCTGGCTAGTCTTGGTCTTGGTCTTGGTCTTGCAAGCCTGGTCTTGGTCTTGGTCTTGCAAGCCAAAAGAAGGTCTTGGTCTTGGTCTTGCTCGCCCGGTCTTGGTCTTGGTCTTGGTCTTGCTGCAAGAGTCTGGCGGTCTTGCTTTTTTTTTGGGAGTAATAATTTAAACTGAATCTTGAATAAAATATACCTTTTTAATACTTAAATATAAATCAAGATGGGAACTAAATTTTTTGCTTTAAAATTTTTAAATATACCAATTTTAATCTTAAACGTACATTTAAATTATTTGATTAAAAAGCATATTTTTAATGAAGGCGTTTATTTATTTAAGCGCCAGGACCGGATTTAATTTTTTTTCCGCCCATAGGCTAATAAATTTTTCCGCCCT